>JASANE010023006.1:0-18677 GCA_030248225.1 Trileptium ribeirensis
CATCCACTTTCCTATCCAACTTCAAATGAGAAATAATATCGTTCATCCGCCCGTCCATGCGACGCTCTACATCATTCATTTGGCGAACTAGTGTCTCCAAAGCTACAGATTGTACTGCCTTAGCTTCCGGCCGGCGTCTATTATCTCCAGTTAATTGTTTCTCTACGTTCACAGATCGCTAACGACAACACGAGCAAAGTGACCTGGTTTACCACATAAGTAACACTTCCACAGTTCTTTAGGTGTTGTGGACTCAGTATTATTTGGCAAGCGTTGCATAGGCGACGATCGCGCAATAGCTTCTCTCACTACACCATGTTCTTGTTGACGAAGGCGTGCGTCTCGATATGGACATCGCGCGCATTCGTGCCCTGTGGCACCACAGTCATAACACACAACTGAGGACGCAGAAGTTCGTTCCACAACGCGGGCGTTTCTCACGTCATTGCTTTGGTTTCCGCTACTCATGCGCATTGGAGCCTGCCGACCATCGTTCCTTCGCGGTGTCGTTCCATTATTAGTGTTAACATTTGGACTAGGTCTCCATGACCGTTGAGGAACCGATCTATTTGTGGATCGTGGCGAAGTTCCATCATCCTCGGGTCCCGCTAATAATTTTTCTGTGCGCTCAATTTGTACCGCTCGACGTTTCAACTCATAAAAAGACCATTGATCACCATGGATCAGGCGTGAACGTAATCCACGTCGTATTCCTCGCAAAAACGTATTGCGCAATAAATTGGCTGCGTGCCTTTCGCCCAGCTCCAATGGAACAATTCGCTTACGCCACTGTAATTCTAACTCATCAGCAAAATCTGCGACAGAACTCTTCTGACTCATTTGCTGGAACCTCTGGACTTCATCTACGAATTCTCTACTTTCTGCGAATCGTTCATGCAGCTCGTACACTAGGTCCTCGTATGTGTCCGGTGCTCCTGGACCAGTCATTAATAGTTCAATAAAACTGCGAGCTGCATCCGTTAGTTTCTTACGCAGTGTACGAAATTTATCACTAGACTTTTCCACACCTGCTAACTCAAACTCCGTTTCTAACCTACGAAAATATGTAGCGAAATCCGTTGTACCCCCGTACCTTTCAATATTAACTGGTTCCTTCGGAGGTGGCACGTTAACTACAATAGGTGGCATTGTAGGAACAGCCGCCGTCACAGGCGCTGACACCGGGGCAGACGCCACAGCGTGAGTACACGAACAGCGTGTACACGCAGCAGAAGTAGTACTAGTTGGTACCGTCCTAACACTAGCCGAAACTACAGTCACCGAAGCTGGAACCATTATGACTGGAGCCGATACATGTACACTCGTAGATACAACTACCGGTGCCGACGAAATCCTATTAGGGACAAATGTAGCGTCATACGAGCTTGACACTGCAGGTAATGGTACCGACACTTGTGATGGCGCAGCTCTACTTATGTCTAACGACGGCACCGTAGGCTCGACATCAAACCTTGCTTTTGGTCTAGTGTGTGCTTCCACCACAGTAGCATCCATATAAACTGAATCGTCTATTCCGACATCAGAAGTCGGAATCGCTGCTGGATCCATACTTATTAAATCTCGCAACTGATTAAGATTACCTCTCAGCTCACTCATTTGCTCGTGGAGATCATTGTTTCGTCGCACTACAAAATTTTGGAATTTGCGTTCGCGCTCCATGGTATCTACCATGATTTTATCATATTGACGACTAGAGTCACGTACAGTTTCGCGTACTAAATCGGTGATTTCATCATATTTACGACTAGTGTAAGCTAAGCTTACCTCTAATCGATGCAAAGTCGCTTCCAGTGGAGTTGACGTATCATTACTCCTGGACGTGGTCGGGTTATCAGTAGCGGTAGGCAACGGCGTACTGGCGCTATCTATCCCTAAAGACCACTGGGTCGTATCATCGTGAGGCATATACGCAGTTGTGTCATCCATATCGAGAAATTAACAAAACACCGTTTACAGCTACGAGACTCACCACTTCGTGCTGTAACGCGCAACAATTAACACTATGAAAATGTCACTAAATGTTACCACTAACCACGAACCAATCCAATCCGGCGAACGTACCAACTGGATCTTCACAGGATCAGCATTGGCATTGGCCTCGTCATGGCCACCATGTCGGAGCTTTGAATTCTTTGTCGGGCCGTTCCCTCCGTGCTACGCGACGCTCCGACCCCCAGACACTACTATAACACACCAATGTTACAATTTAACTACAATCCGGGCCACCAAATATACTTATCCGGTAACTGGGGTGCGCGAGATCGTGGTCTGGCGTACCAGGAAAGTGGTGATAACTCCAATCGTGCTTTTTGCTATTCCAATGGGACTCTAACCAGATAACAGCTCTGTGAATTTTCCGATTAGTTTTATTACGCTCTTTTGCGATGATACCAACGATAGTCCATTAGTTAGATATATTTACTCTCCAACACAACGATGCACTAATTGACCAACGGAATATTATTTGAACAATTGGGGCACATCATGATCTCCAGGTACGACGCTCTTTATTATGCGGCGTTCACGTTATAATGTCCCCGCTGTTTGGAACTTTTGACCCCCTGTAGTCGCGACCCTACCGTATAAGCCATCCGGGGGACCACCTTCCCTGAAAACAAACTGCAAGGGCTTAACACACACCTTTCTCCTCAATATTTTCTTAGACACCTCGCTACAATCTCGCTGCCACCAACTCGGGGAGAAACAACCACTAGCTAATCCTGCCTCTGCTTACGGGTGTTACCAGCTTCCTTTCCCTTTTTTTCCTACACTCTCTCTCTACGTATGTGGCCAGCCTTAACAATGCCCTCCCAACTATTTCAGTGCTGCTAGAACACCCGGTGCACACGACACGCCTGGCCCTACCGGCAAGGCAAGATACTAGACACGTTCCAAGGTACCAAAAAAAAAATACAGAAAACACCTAGGTCCCGCACCCTGTCTACAGCGGACCGTGCGCCACCCAGGGTTACGGGGGCACCAAACGTTGGGGACTCTGACACGAAAACGCGAATTACTGCTCGTAAGTGGTATGCATCATGATTGTTACACGCTCAACGACGACACTAAGTTACCAGCACACTTCTCCAGGAGCTATTGTAACCACTCGCATCACAGATTGCCGTCACAAATTTAGCAAGGCATGGACGTGCTTTAAAAAAAGACTCACGTTTATGTGATATCAGTGAACTAATTAATAAAGACACAAGCGAGCGCGCACTACTTTTCGCGATTCACAAGCGTTTCCCTAAGAGCTACTCTTATTTACGAAAATTCCTTGAAATATAAAAAATGGTCGATACACTAGCCGAGAAAAATGAATTTCACGAAGAGCAAAACGTTTTCAAAGAAACATGACACGTAGACTACTGCAAACACCATTATTATGACACGTTGAAAGAAAACTAGCTAAGTCGTCGACTTCGAAATCCAAAAAACGTTAATATTCACTGAATGCAATTCACTATACATTAACGAGTAACCATTTATACATATAGAAGACGCCCAATCGGCGAAAACACTAATACTCTATATCATATTTATATAACACGCGCTTGCCGCGAATACAATAATATATATTATATATTTATTATAAAATTTAGAAGAAATTTAAATAAGAAATTTGAAGTGAGAAAAGGGGTGGAAAGTTGGGGTGTGGTTTGAGAAAAGTATAAAAAGGGGATTGTGGAATTTTAATATGGAAAAGGGGGTAGGTAGGGGAGTTTGTATTTTAATTTTGAGGAGTGGGGTTTAAGTATTTAGAAAATGGGAGATGTTTGTAAATTGTAAAAAGTTGGAGAAAAATGAGAATTTTGGAAAATAGAAATTTATGGAAAATGAAGAAGGGGGAAAGGGGTGGGGTAGATATATGAATAGGGGTGGTATGTGAAAAAGGATATTACAATTTAGGGGATGGGGGTTGAGTTTTGAGGGATTGGGGAATGTTGTAAAAATGGAGAAAAAGGGAAGAAAAAGGATATTTTTGGAAAGGGTGAATTTATAGGAAATAAGAAGAAGGAGAAGGAGGGGATTTAATATGGGGAAGGGGGTGGTGATGTGAAAAAGATATGAAAATTTTAGGGAGATTGGTGGAGATTTGGGTGACAGGGAGGGGTTTGAATTTTTGTAGAAAAATAGGAAAAAGGAGGAAAATAGATTTTGGGTAGAATTTTGGTTATATGTTGAAGAAATGGATGGGTAAGGGATATATTGTAGGAAAAAGGGTGGAGAAACAGAAAAAGTGTGTTTTATATAATTTTATTAAAGAAATTTAGGTTTTGGGGAATGTAGGATTATTTAGGGGAATTGTATAAATAAGTAATATTATATATTATTATAGTTAGTTTTAATTAAGTTAGGAAATTACTTAGCTAGTTTATATTTTTATATAATATATATAGTATATATAGTAGGGTATATATAAGTTTCCGTACATATTACGCTCATATGCCATGCCGAGGGCGACAGGAAATACCAGGGCGGCGTGGGGGCGGCCTTTATGAAAAAGAAAAAGAAAAATTTGGTGAAGAAAGAGGCACCAGCCCCAACACATATAAGCGTTTTTTGTGTTCCGACTTTCTTGGAATTTGGACCTTTCTGAAGTTTTCGGAGTTCTAGCAATTCATTGTGGCATCTTTAATAGTTCGAGAGTATTTTAACGCAAAGAAGTTCACGATTATTTGGTTTGTGGATTTCGGAACGTGGATGAGTCTACGGCCCTTATGGCGCTTGAATAGTATATACCATCACCATGGACACGTTAAAGAACTAAATACAATTAAGTGTTGTAATATTGAATTGTTACTATTTAAACGTAGTAATATTAATCTTCGAATAAAACGTGGAGATACCATGGACTCAAATAACCTATGTATTAGGAGTGATACCTAGCAGCGACGTATTAGTACATCACGATTTCTAAAAATCAACCCTGCCTCGAGTAAGAATTCCCATTTTTGAGCATTCAGCGGGGTTAACTTCGTGAGTAAAACCAATGGCGAGTAAGGGGAGTTGAATCGGACAACCAATTCATGAAATCCCTCCTCTAATCATAACCACCTGTTGTGCCAGCCATCCGTGAGCCGGAGGATTAAGAGAGACAAACTTCTCAATTAGGGTGTGCATAAGTTCCACAACCTAGTTCGCTGGATAACGCAGAAAACTAGCCATCCGGGGGTAGCTGCGTTAATATAATGAAACTTAATAGCATAATTTTACGGCTCAGGTTAAGGTAATTAAATAATCGTATAGTGCCAGCCATCCGGGGGTACTGCATCAACCTCAAAAGAGGAGTACTAAAGAACAGATAACATAAACCTTAAACAGTAATAGGGAATAAGGAAAGAGCCATTAACGTTGCGCTAGGATGGCCTAGTCAGAAATAGAATCGGAATGACCGGTAATATTTGTGGTGCGACCTAAGCTTAACAGCCCTAAAGAATTGTGCCTACGTGTTGTCTAACTATTTTAAATAAAGTTTTTAACTTGGGCTTTGGTTATTATCTAGCTGAACCAAGAGCGGGTTCAACTGATCAATTTCATTCTTGATTAGGTTTTTAATTTCTTAGCTACGCGATAATCCGATTTTTCATTAATTTCCTGTATTACCCACACATCAGAAGACAGAAGATTTAGACACAGAAGATTTAGCCAGCGATTTTATGGGATTGCTGGAGTGGGCAGATGACTCTGGCATGCAATTCAATGAGGATAAATGCTCGTGCCTCCACTTCGGTTACGATAATCCTCATAAGCAATACAAGCTCAATAACGATGATATTCCAAACAAGATTCGTGAGACTTGGGAGTTTGGATAAGCAACAATCTCAAACCATCAAAACACTGCACCGAATTTGCTTCAAGCTGCGAAAAAATAATACGAGCGATTAAACGCAAGTTCCAATACTTAACAATCAGCACATTTCTACCAATCTACAAAGCACTTATTCGTTCGCGCCTGGAATACGCGACATGCTGTTGGTGTCCTCATTACAGACGCGACTGTAAAGTGCTCGAGGATGTGCAGCGAAGAGCTACTAGGCTAGTACCTAGTTTGGCTAACCTAGACTATATCGAGCGACTGAAGGCATTGAAATTGCAATCTTTGGAGACGCGGCGTATTCGAGCTGACCTCATTATAATTTATCGCATGGCAAACAATTTGGTCGATGTTCCATTACATCGCTTTTTAAAACTTGTTGGCGAAACACGTCTTCGCGGTCATTCACTGAAGCTCCAGACAAGATATATCGCCCGAGTCAATTGTGCACGATATAGTTTTGCATGCCGCACCGTGGAAATTTGGAATAGCCTGTCAAGTGAAGCAGTCTCAGCATCATCGCTGGCGTCATTCAAGCGGTTGCTCCACGCGTCGGAAGCATTGCCAGATCTGTGAAGTCGTGTTGCTGCTCCGCTGCATTTGTTTCTAGAATCAATATTCCCAAAAACAACATTCACGGAAAGCCGAATCTATCGGCTTGCTACAGTCCGGACATCTCAAAATCAACGAATATGAATAGAATATCACGCTTTTCCGGACAGTGGCACCATCAGGTGCGTATCATTTCCTATCCCTCCACATGCCGCCTAGGCGCAAAAAATCACAAGCGCAGCAGGATAACAGCTCATACCAACCCGCCTCAGTCGACCCCGACACTTGTTCATGCGGCGCATGCAACCTGCCTGTCACCGAAAATCACACAGTAGTGCAATGCGAGGCTTGTCATTTTTGGACCCATTCAATATGCCTGCACTGGACAACAGAACAATATAAATTTGTTCACGATAATCCTTGTCTACGCTATTGCTGTAATAGTTGTGCTTCGGAAGAACCATTGTGCCATACCTCCAAGGATACTAATACATCAGCTCGGTTGGCGACCTTAGAAGCCAAATTTGACAATTTCACCGCCACTATCAATTCAGCCCTGGGTTTGGCAAATAACAATGAATCACAGCATGATCATGTCGCCACGAGACACATTAGATCATATGCCAGTGCAGCCGCAACAGGGGTCCCTACAACGGCCAAAATAATTCGAACTGAACTTCAAAACGTTAGCGAACAAGACGGCTTGAGACGATGTGTTGTCATCGCCGGGCTGCCAGAGCGTGGTAACGAAAGCGCTGATGTTTTAGCGTTATGTCAAACACTTCACAAATCAGCAACTATAACGAAAGTTTTCCGCATGGGGCTTCAGCATCCGTCAAGTGATAGTCTAACATCTAAGCTTCGCCTGTTAAGGGTTGAGTTTCCTGCGTCCAGTGTGGCCAAGTCTATCCTCTTTGAAGCAATGTCTCTGAAAAAACAATGAAACTTACCGAAATGTCTTCGTTCGTCGGTTCATGTCTGCAGAAGAGAGGCACAAGTTTGGCGAATTGCGTAAATGCTGAGACAATTTAAACGCCGACAGTGAACGGTTCGCAAGGAGGCATCAATACGTAATTGTAAACGAACGATTAGTTCGGTTTGTAAACTGCCTGACAAAAGAGGATGGTTCCCTTTACGGTGGTAAGATTGACAGGTCATGGCAGACCTGGCGTCCGTTCAAACTTTATACGCTATGCCAAGCTTTTTGATAATGCTATTTTTCGCTTCAAAGAACGAAAAGAAAATATTATCTTAGCCTCTCCTAGTGTCAATAAACTTTTTTCATATGCCGATAAGCGGTGCAATGCTAAGCAATGAGATAGTGCTCTTCGCAACACTGCTTGTAATCTGGTAACAAACGACCGCGATCGTTGTGAAATCTTAGCATCTTGTTTCGGTTCTCATTTCACTACTGACAATGGTATTAGACCACAGTTTATAGGAACCTATTATCTGCCCACCAGGTTACTAGGTGATATTGACAATGATTTCATATCAGTATTGAAGTCTTTGGATAAACTTCCAAATAAATGTAATTATTCACCTGACTCTTTTCCATCTATTTTTTGCAAAAATACGAAATCGCTAATAGCTTATCCTTGTCGGTTATCTTTCATAAATCCTTTCAGTATGGTATTTTGTCTAGTATTTGGAAAACGGTGGACGTCACTCTTATTTTTAAAAAAGGAGATAGCAGCATTCCATCAAACTATAGGCCTGTCTCACTTACGTCACCTATGGCTAAAGTAATGGAACGTATAATATGTGAAAAAATAAACAACCATCTCGCTATGAACTCTATTATTACTCAGCATCAACATGGTTTCGTTCGTAAAAAGTCTACCTGCACTCAACTTTTAGAAACTTATTATCAGTGGTGTTTAGCAATCGACAAAGAAAATGTAGCTGATTGCATTTATATTGACTTTGAAAAGGCATTCGATAAGCATCACACTCCAAACTTCTGCACAAACTTTTATCTATGGGCATAGTAGGCAAGCTACATTCTTGGATAGCTGATTTTTTGACAAACCGTACTCTGCATGTGAGACTTGGGTGTTAATTTTCTAATATTCGTACTGTCTATTCTGGTATTCCTTAAGGCAGTATCTTGCGTCCACTTATGTTTATTTGTTTCATTAATGATATTGTTTATCTTTTGCCTAACACTGTTCAATGCAAAATATTTGCCGATGACGTCAAAATTTTCTCTGGTGTCAATGACAATTTTGGGAAGTTTGAATTGCAATACGCTCTACACATAATTATAGCATGGGCAGATGCATGGCAACTTCGTATATCTGAACCCAAATGAAATTGCATACATTTTGCTTGACAAACTAACCGTTTTATTTATTTAACTTTCAAAACCATTTCTTCAATCACTTTCCTACGTGATGTCGGTGTTACAATACAAAATAACCTAAAGTTTTCAGAACATTGTAATATTCAATGCGCTAAGGCTGATCTTATAGTTACATGCTTTTTCGTTGCTTTCTCTCTCGGGACAAATTTAGTTTTATTACAGTATATAAAAGCTTCGTACTTCCAATTGTAGAGTACTGCTCTCCTGTGTGGTGTTCTCGGACACTAGGTCAGATAGATCAAATCGAAAACGTTCAAGGATATTTTAGTCGTCGCTTAATTTCGCGCATCGGACAACTTTACATGTCATACTCACAACGTTTAACATATTTGAAATTAGATCCTTTGGAATTGCATCGACTTCATTGCGACCTTATTTTGTATTATGAAATTATTCATAATGATGTTAATGTAAATTGTTTTTGTGTCGAAGAGTATAACAAACTTTATTGAAGAGTATAAAGCACCGTGAATGGTAAATCATAACTCACACCAAGACCTAACCAACCACAACTTTTATAGTGGTTTTACATCTACGGTATGACACAATAAATATTACATCAGCCCCTGCCCACTGTTTACTGTTTATCCTATTCATGTGATTGTTCATGCTTTTCATACATCATCATTCACGTGAATCTTCGTAGCTACCACGACACCTTCGTAGCTACCACGACACCTTCCCACCTAGCCTGACCTCTAATCGCAAGAAAAGCAACCGATCGGTTTGCGAGGTCGTTTAGATCGCCTCGGATTGTGCTTCCCATATTCGTCGCCGACAGGTATCCGGGAATATGGATGATTACTCGACGCCTTTTGAGGCGAATGATGGTTCTCCACCTTTGATTGCTGGCACTCACAGATTGTGGAACGGAATAATCTCCACCGGGATCAGCCTCTTCCTGAACACTGTAGCGAGGTCTTAATTGTTCTAGGTGTCGTCGACACGTCGGGCCTCTTGGGAACACTCGAACGTTGACACTTCGCGGTCCAAAAACTTTAGTTACGATGGCTGGCAACCAACGAGGATCCTTGTCGCGTCTTGGTCCACAATATATGGCATAGCATGGCGTTCCACGTTGTATACGATTTCGATCGATTGGCTGGGAACGGTTGTTTCGTAGTTATCCCGGGTTTGTCGCCCTTGTGCGGCATGAGCTGGTGAAGGGACTAGAGCATCCAAACGGGTTCTGATGTTTCGGCCGTTGAGAAGTTCACTAGGAGACAACCCAGAAGCCAGGGGTGTTCGCCGATACCGCATATAAAATTCAAGGGCGGCTTGCTTTGGAGGCAAGTTTGACTTCTTCAGCGCTTGCTTGAAAGTTTGTACCAATCGTTCAGATGCTCCGTTAGTGGCCGGATGATATGGTGCGCCGGACAAGGGTGTAATGCCACGTTCACGACACCAAGTCTGAAATTCTTCCGATTTGAAGGTAGTAGCGTTGTCGGTAACGATGGTATGAGGAAACCTGATATGAGCAAAATCGTTCATCAGTAGCTCAACGTTGGCCCGAGCTGTAATGGGCCCCGTCGGATGAATAGAGGGATACTTGGAGTACGCATCGGTGACGACTAGCCAATTGTGACCAACAAAGTTGATGGCGTGGTCGATGTGTTTTATGCTCCATGGTTTTTCCGGAAGCATCCAGGGATGATTAATGCATTTAGGCGGTTTGTTTTGATGCTCAGCGCAAGTCGTACAACTGTGGCTCTCTTGCTCTATGTCATTGTCAATGCGGGGCCAGTAGACAGCTGAACGTGCCAGCTGTTTCATTCGCGGAATTCCAAAATGACCGTGATGTAGCAGCTTTAGTACTTCTTTGCGGAGCGATGCTGGAATAACAAGGCGGTTGCCATAGAAAAGACAACCATTTGCTACGATCAACGCGTCGGATAAACGCCTAAAATCTTCAACAGTGGATGAAAACCGGTTGACTTCATCGCGAGCAGCGTCTTTTCGAGGCCATCCTTCACGCGTGTATAGCATAACGAGTGATATCGCGGGATCTGCCGCTGGAGCTTTGACTATCGGTAGGTCTAATCTGTAGTCCGATGGTGTGAATTGTGCACACAGTATCTCGGTCAGCCGCATCTTCAGTATTGTCAAATGTTACATCGCTTCCCAGAGGTAGTTGACTAATGG
Source organism: Trileptium ribeirensis (assembly GCA_030248225.1). Lineage (NCBI taxonomy): Eukaryota > Metazoa > Nematoda > Enoplea > Enoplida > Thoracostomopsidae > Trileptium > Trileptium ribeirensis. The sequence goes on from JASANE010023006.1 coordinate 10,899, forward strand.
CGTCGGCGTTGCCATGATGAGCGGTCTTCCGGTATTCTATTTCATAATCGTATTGATGGAGTAAAGTCGCCCATCTCGTCAATCGGTTGGCTGCTAGAGCAGGTGTAGGTTTCTGCGGACCAAACATCGCGATGAGAGGTGTGTGATCCGTGACGAGGATGAACTTTCTTCCGTAGAGGAATTGATGGAATTTGTGTAGCGCGAATATAATTTCTACGGCTTCCTTCTGGACTTAACTATACCCTTGTTGAGTTTTGGTTAGAGTTTTGGATACATTCACTATTGGTGGCTCGCTTCCATCGTCGAATCTGTGGAAAAGTACCGCCCCAAGTCCCACGTTTGAAGCATCACATGAGACCCCGAGGGCCTTCGATGAATCGAAATGAGCAAGCGTCACTTGTTCATTCAGCATATTCATCACTTTTTCAAAAGCAGCCTGTTGCTCGGGACCCATTCCCATGTAGTATCGTTCTTGCGTAATCGATTTAGGGGCTCCAACACGGATTGTGTAGAACTCGTCCGTAAACTTGCACAGACCCCAGAAATGACTGCAACGTTGAAAGGTCGTGTGGGGTAGGCATTAGTTGAACGTCGACTTTGCGTCCCTTGGAAATCCCGTCACGTGAAAGTGTCCTTCCGAGGTATTCGACTTGCTCTGCAAATACACATTTTTCCCGGCGGCAGCGTAAACCTTTGTCGTTTAAGCGTTGCAACAATCGGCGCAAGTTTCGGAGATGGCTTGCTGAATTGTTTCCACTGACTAGTATATCATCAAGTTAGACCGCGACGCCTTCGAGATCGTAAGTTAGTTGGTTCATAATCTGCTGAAACTAGCCTGGAGCTGACTTGATGCCGAACGGTAGGCGGAGCTGCAGCAGGACTCCTATGTGCGTGCTGAGAGCTAGCTTATTCTGACTATCGGGTGACAGTTCAACTTGATTGTACGCATCCGCCAAATCAATTTTGGTGAAGCAATAACCACCGCTAAGGCGGCGCATGAGGTCCTCCGGAAGCGGCATGGGTTGTCGATGGTCGTCCAGCTGAGGATTGACCGTCACCGAATAATCGCTGCAAACCCGCACCGTTGCTTGGACTGACCTGGGAGGGCCGGTTTGCGGATCGGTACCACGGGTGTGCCGTCGTTGTTGAAACTTGTTGGCTTCCATGCCCCTAGTGTAATTACCGCATCATACGCTCGGTTGAGGTAGTCCAAAATAGCCAGCGGAACTTGTCTTGATTTGCAGAAGACTGATCGTGAACCCGGTTTCACCTTGACATCGAGTTGTAGTCCTTTGATGCAACCCAGTTCAGGTTTGAACAGGTCGGGAAACTCCGAGCACATTTGTTGGCAGGCCTTTTGAAGTGCGTCGTCTGGCCCTCTAGTTGATTCCGGTTTCGTTACTGTATTTATTTGACTGGCCTTGCGTCGGAGAAGTGAAGTGGCATAGACGCCCAACCTCAGGATAGCAGGCCCCAGGATATTGAGATTGCTTCTTGTGGCCACCGTGAGCGGTATCGTTTGCGCCTGTTTGCCTGGGATAGCGACCTTTGCGCGGAAAAACCCTTTGACCGGAAGTTGATCAGCCGTTGCTGCCTCGCATCGACGGACGGTTGGTTGTAACCGGGGCTTGCCCAACGTTGACCGTTAGACGTCGACTTGCTCGGAGCAAATGTTGTCGCCCGCACCGGCATCGATCTCGAACTCGAACAGATGACTATCGATTCGAACTGGTTGTTGTATTTGAGGAACCGAATTGACCACCTTGACTGTATCGATTGTGACGATCGCTTTGACCGGTTGGGAACCTTGGGATCCTTTGCCCGGAATACCGCGCTTTTTTTAAGACACACTCTCTCCAGATGCCCGGTTATTCCACAATGATGACACGTGCTGTTCTTGTGGGGGCAGCTATCGCCTCGATGTTCCTTGCGTCCGCATCTTCCGCATATACCTTCGGAATCGACACCTTCAACCCGGAATTGTTCGACGTTGTGACCTTCTCTCGGTCCGGTTTTGATTGATTCGACCTAAGTGGAAGAATTGGCTTGTTGCGGGACCCCTACACGGTTTCTTTAGCGACCCGAGCGGCGTCTTCGGTTTCGAGCGCGATTGAGATTGCCTTTGCAAATGACAACTCATCGTCGGGAACCTTGAATATCGGTTTGAGAACCGCTTCATTGCCCACGGAACAAATGAATCGAATTCGGACGGCCTCGTCTTGGGGGTCCTTGATCGAAGGAAAATCGCATGTAACCGTGTCTTGTCGGATTCGGGCTGCCAGCTCTTGAATCGTTTCGTCCGGTTTTCGTTGCATGTCCGACCACCAGAATTTGAATCTTTCGCGGACCACGTATCGTTTGGGATCGAAGTCTTCCCGCATGAAGTCAGCAATTTCGACGATCGTCAGGCCGTTGATATGCTTGGGTGTCGTTTGTTGAACGGCCAGATTTCCAAGGGTCTTGTAAATTGCGCTCGATTGATTCGTCAGGAACACTTGTGCTTGTCGATCGACCGGGATCGATTGTGCTCCAATGAACGCGTTGAATCGATTCCAGAAGTCGGTCCATAACTCGGATGTTGAATCGGACTGAATCCTGGGATTGACGATTGACTGGACCCACGAGCGTTTGTACCGCGGAGAGCTTCAAGGAGTTGTTGGTTTTGCTCCTGAAGAACGGACATGTGCTGTTGGTGTTGCTGTTGAACCGACATCTGTTCTTGAAACAGCTTGATCATCTGAGATAGCGCGGACATCGTTAAAAAAAAAGAAGAAAACCAAACGCTGAGTAAAAGAAACACCTGATCGCCACTTAACTCTGTCGTGTCGAAGAGTATAACAAACTTTATTGAAGAGTATAAATCACCATGAATGGTAAATCATAACTCACACCAAGACCTAACCAACCACAACTTTTATAGTGGTTTTACACTTACGGTATGACGCAATAAATATTACATCAGCCCCTGCCCACTGTTTACTGTTTATGCTATTCATGTGATTGTTGCGTCATGCTTGGTCATGCTTTTCATACGTCATCATTCACGTGAATCTTAGTAGCTACCACGACAATTGTTTTGATCTTATTGAACTAAACACTTGTGGTCATCCCCTTAGGGTATCGATTTCTCACTCTAATACCAATACTCTACCCCACAACTTTTTTACATGGTAAAATTTGTTTGGAATTCGTTGCCTGAATTAGTTGACAACTCACCGCTAGTTAGTGCTTCCTATGCCAAAAATTTCAGGAAAAAATTGTAAAAAGTTGACTTGTCTACATATCTTAATTGGGATCGCGTACTGGGTCAAGATTAAGCGGGTGCGCTCCCTTCTTGTCACTATATTGACAAACTTTCTTATCTACCATCAATTTTAGCGTCTAAATTAACAACTCCTGAACCACTTTTTTAAATAATGAGCATTTCTCGACAATTTACGCCTTTCTTCACATGCGAAGATAGCCTATGCTTTATATTTTGCGCTTCTATCAATGGCATTACTCATTTTGCCACAATGTATAAATTAAATAAATTTAAATGAAACATATCTGCAATATCCGTTAATATTTAAGTGATCTACTTTGTGAATCCATATCACTGGTTAAAATACCTTGCTTTTGCTCATAATTCAAGTCACTGGACTTAATTACAGTTTCATGATTTGATAATGTTTGTCAATAAATTTCTTTCTTTCTTTCTTAGAGCTAGCCACGTCGCAGCGCTCAGTAGCATCGCTCCGCTTCGAAGAAGATAGGCACATGCAAAATCAACACGGACCACTCTTTTCGCACCGGCATTCTGCTAGCCACACCTCTAACGCTACACTCTTTGGCGACGAATACCGTCCCCTTTTTAATTCCGATATCCGTCATAAATTACCCCATCCAACCCCTATCCTTATTCAAACGTAAAAATAGAACAATGTCGAATGTAGTTTTCATAACATTATAACAGATATGTCAAATAATAAACATACACGCATATTTATAATATTAAAATACATAAATGACATATACACACTACACATCACTAATACACAATTACAGATTTTTACTTATACGTTTCCCCCTTATTGTAATGTTTGAAAACTCGATGCCCCTGCTGGGACTCGAACCAGCGGCCTTCTGAACTGCATTTCAGCTCGCTTACCACTACCTACATCGCAAGGGCGAGTTTTCAATTTATAATTGACCATATATTCAGCAATGCGCTTTAATACAGCGCTTCTATAACGTTAATGTATAGTATATATACTATACACCGCCCGGGTGGGATATATTTTTCCTAACCTTATGTGTTCATGTGTATTTCTAAATCTTATTTTTATGTGTTATGTGTGTACTTGTTTTTTATTAATGTTTTGTGTTTTCGTGTGTAAACCCACCTAATATATAATATTTGTTAGGTAAGATGTTTTTTATTTAAATGCAGTGATAAGTGCCCGACGACGAAAGGATGCGAAAGCAGGCGTTGAAATGTAGGGCTGGGTGGGAGTCGAACCATTGACCTCCTGCCTTTGCATCCGCAAGCAGGCGCTCACCGACTGAGCTATTTGTCCGATATCACAGCAGCTATAAAGCTGTTATAGGCGGCATCCTCTGTCTTCCAGTAAGGCCTACCACAGGCTATTAATTGTATATATATATACCCTAGTAGGAACTTGTTCCTGCGTCTTCCCAGAGTGCTGGTCTCAGGGTCTGCGTGCAGTGGTAGTCCTCTTAAGGATAACACTCAGCAGGGGGAAGTATGCGAACACCGGCTAAAACAGATGTCATGGTCATCGCTGGGAGGCCTTGGTGGTTTTAGACTTGCTCAGCTCTACTCCTTATAAAATGCCAAGAAATGCTTCCATAACAAGTGGTTAGCGAAAGCCTAACGCTGGGGCTTTAACCGGAACCCGAGCTAGTTGGTGACAAACTACGATAAAAAGCCCGAGGCCGCTGCTGCAGTGGTGGATAGTGGGCGACAAACCACGATAAAAAGTCCGAGGCCCCTGCGTCAGTGGTGGCTAGTGGGTGACAAACCACGATAAAAAGTCAGCTGCTGCCTTGTAGCGCACGCACGGCTCTTAAGCCAAAGGCTAGATCCATCGCCTAAAACAGATGGTCGACTATTGGAACTGGAGACCCAGTAGTTTCAATTCACTCCACGGATCCAATGCGACGAAGACGTATTATTTCCGATCATGCTACCGCGTCCTAGGGAGACGACGCGCGTAGCTTCTCACCTGTGGGCGACGTGACAAATGGACAAGCAAGTGCGCGCAGCCTCGATCTCGTGGGCGGCGTGTCAAATATGCGAACGAGAAAACTGCAACCGGCAAAGCGATGCCTCAAAATAGGCTGCTACAACGTCAGAACCCTGCTGAAGCCAGGCTACGAAGAGCTGCTCGTGGATTCCCTAGCCAAGAGATCCATCGACATCTGCTGCATATCAGAACATCGATTGCGGGGCACTGGAATCAAAAGTCTATCCCACCCTGACCATAATATTAGCATGAAGCCATACAAGCTTCTCTTTTCTGGAGGTTCCGATGGTCACCAGGGTGTAGGATTTGTCCTGTCACAGTCAACGACAACAAGTATAATGAACTGGGAATCCATCGACACCCGTGTTTGTCGGGTGCGTCTCCGTGCTAAACCAATGAACATACCCATAATTGCTGTTTATGGACCCACAGAGGACGCAGACGTGGAAATCAAAGACAAATTCTACGAGACCCTCGCTGCGACTCAAGATTCATGTCCGAAAGGTGACATTGTCATAGTCGCCGGTGACTTCAATAGCCAGGTGGGCCAGTCGCATGGGAATGAAACAGCATTGGGTAGGTACACCCTCGGAAGCAGAAATGACAACGGCGCGAAATTAACATCGTATGCTGAGACATACTCACTTTTCCTGGCAAACACCAACTTCAAGCATCGTAGGAGACATCTTGAAAGGTGGCTGAGCCCAAGAGGTCAACGCACTCAGATACATTTCTGCCTTATGCATAAAAGATGGGAGCCCTCGGTCGCAAACTGCGTTCTTACTTGGGTAACACTCTCCCAACGGATCATGCATTGGTTGTGATGACTGTGCGACTCAAGCTTTCCAAAATTCGTCCTGTGGCACCGAAGCGACCAAGAATTGATGTGAATAAGCTCCGCGAGCCAAGCGCACAAGTAGATTTCCAACTAGCGCTGCGCAATCGTTTCAGTGGACTAGACACGGGGGGGAAACCCGTCGATCAGATATGGTGCGAAATGTCTTCTCTGCTATTAAACCAAGCCCAAGCTTCAGCCCGAGCCGTGGCAAAGGAGAAAGTCCACTGGATCTCGGACGGATCAATAGCAACCGCAACAAAATTAGCCAGCACCGACAACCTCCATAAAAGATCGATCCTAAAGAAAAGTCCGAATCGCCAACGTAGGAATGTGGGGGAGGGTGCCGCCTGGTGAGCCACCCGTGTCCCACGTGAATTATAGCTGCAAAACGAAGTACACGTGTGAGCTAAGTCCGTTTAAGTTGTGCTCCACTTTGCAGATACAGTGTCCCGTACAGAAATTTTTGGTTATACCCCTGAGTGCTATTATTATAACCTTGTCTGGGAGCTTGAATTAATTTAGAAAACTGTTATAACGGTTTATGTAAGAAAAAAAGAAGTCGATATTTACTAACTATGCGCTAGTAAAGTTAAGGTGACTACCAATTATAGAATTTTGTATGTGCATGCAGAAAGTTCGGTATTCGATTCCTGGTGGGCACAACGTTTACTTTCAAGGGAATTTAACTAATGCACCACAACGTTGGATGTGGCCGAATTTGACCACGTGCAGATATCAGTGCCCCCAAAAGGTGACTGAAAAGCGAAGTACACGTTGTTTATTTTAGCTGTGCTCCGAATTGGAAATCCAGTTCCTCCCGTAGACAAGATTTTTGCTACGCCGCTCACCGCTGTATTTTTATAAACGGCTAATGGACTAGTATATATATATAAACGGATAAAATGATTTCAAAGTAAGTTCAACGTAGTCAAACATCACGAAGGCCCCCATGTTTAGGTTATGCTATAGCCATGACAGTGGGTTCCGCTGTTTAATCTAATAGCTTGAATTACAAGCTATAACATCTAGTTGAATGGAGACACATTTGCGGACCCAAAATTGAATCTGTCAAACCAAATTCTGAGTTTGTCCTTATTTACGTCCTAATATTTACTGGTGTTTCAGAAATACCAAACTGGAGGGCATCGTCGTCTTCCGGAATTTGAGGGAGACGTTTTCAACAAGATGGCCATTGAAAAAAATTAACTCTGTTTGGGGCTGGACCCTCATACCCGCGGCTCACTCTAGGTGCGCCCTCTTCAGAAATATATATAATACAAAAATCTGGGAAAATCAGTGGATGAAATTGGGCACTCTGGTGACTTTGTGAGCTCCGTTGGAACCATCTACCGCTGAACCGAAGGACTTTGGATACCCATGATTTGAGTGTATTTCACACGTAGGTGATTAGTATTTGTCTGAACATAAAGTATCAGAATATGTAAGAAAGGTGGCGATATATTGCTGGAGTTGTTAATTTAGCACGCTAAAATTTGATGGTAGATCGGGGAGTTCCTCAATTATTGGTGACGAGAAGGGAGCGCACCCGCTTAATCTCTGACCCGGTGCCACCCCGATCCCAATTAAAGATATGTAGACAAGTCAACTTTTTACAATTTTTTCCTGAAATTTTTGGCATAGGCAAGCACTAACTAGCGGTGAGTTGTCAACTAATTCAGGCAACGAATTCCA
>JASANE010023007.1:0-26301 GCA_030248225.1 Trileptium ribeirensis
TGGACCACATCCATCTGAGTATTACTGTTCGTTCTTCGTTCCAAATGGGTGTGTATGCATAAATCGTAGTGTTGAGCAATGCTGCAGTGACCAGAAACTCCGTATCCGTGGCCCATACTCCTAGATCTGACATGCTGCTTTCTTTTGTGTAGTTGTTTGTCGCTGTCAAGTTGACCAGTTTGCCAACGACATGTGGCTGCTCCATTAAGTTAACTGATGCTGCTCGAACTGCTTCGTGACTGTCTTCTGAGCCTGTGATGCAATGCGATATCGCACGAAAATAGCAATTGCCATCACCCATAATTTTTTGAAGCTTTGTTGGGTAAGTCAGTGGAACTGACTGTTGAGAGTAACTATTATAATTACGAACGGTAATTCCTAACAGTTCAACTGTTTTATTTCTGCCAACGTTTATCCGGTGGAAAAAATATCTGTTGAGGTCCAGATACAGAATCCACAACTTGTACTTCGTTCACCTCACTGTGCTTGTGAGTGTCACAGGGCAAATAATACGGCTTGATGTTTGCAATATGGGCCTTTTCGTCCCAAAGTCTTCCGAGTCGTTTCGTTTTGCAAAGTGCACAAGGAGTTGCCAGATATAGATGAAAGTTTATAGGGTCCGAGCCACGGCTCACATTTTTTCCAACCTCCTTTCCGGTCATTGCGTCGAAATTCTTCAACCAATACCAGACTACCAGGCGCTATGTTATGCTGATTACTTGCAGTGTGACGTTTATCGTAAGCCTTTTTTGACGAAATTGTGCTTTTTCAATATATTTTTGGACGCATTCTTGAAAACAGCAGCTTTGAGATCTATAAATTGCTTCGCTCGAGCTGAAAATGACGCTTCAAATTCCATTTTCCTCTTCAGCTAGTGGGCTATTTGTGTATTGTTCAGCCGTGACCATACTATCATCTGTATCTGTAACATCAATTGGCAATTTTGGCTCGCGATTGTACAGCAGAAAAAATGGAGAGTACCCCGTAGAGAAATGTTTAGTTGTCCGCAGAGCAAACAAAATCGGCTCTAATATATCAGGCCGATGCTCAGTACGCTTATCCAGTACTTTTAGCATTGCGATTTGATGGTCCGATTCTGCCTTTCCACAAGTCCGTTAGCCTGGGGGTGGAGTAGCTACCTGGTAACTCGCTGCTTTGTACCTGTGAGACGAAATAACTCCGCTGCTACGCTATTACAAAGTTCGCTGCCTTGATCGTTAATTTGAACTGCAAAGCAACCGTGACGGCACATAGCGCTGAATATAGCGCCAGCTACAGAAATTGCTGTTTTATTCACAAGTGGAGTCGCCTCCGCCCATTTAGAAAAGTAATCAACTAATACAAAAATGTACTTATACCCCAAGGCCTCAGGCATTGTGATGAGGTCGACCCCCTACTTGCTGCATTACTGCTGAATTGATCGGAAATGGAGTGTAATTCTGGCTTGAGAGGTATCAAACTTCGGGTTCACTCGCTGGCAACGGTCGCACGATTTGTATGCACTGCTGTATGTCAGTTTTCATGTCGTGCCAATAATAACGTTTGATAACCGAGTACCCAGCATACTGTCCGGCCCCCGATGTCCACTCAATGCTTCAGACTCCAAGCTATTATCTTGACCAGAATGGAATGTTTGTATCAATTGTTTTTGTTCTGCCATGTCTGTGACCACCTGAACAGCGACGATTTTATATTCATATCCGGCAAATTTAAGATTTTAGTTATAAAAAAGTAGACCGATGCGGACACAGTACTGTTTGCACTGTCGACGAAAGTTGCGGGAGCACGCTGGCCTTTATCTAACATGCCGAGTGGATATCGTCCGTTGGTAATATAGTTACGAACATCGTTAAAACTGATGTGTTTATTAGTTTTATATTTAAACATTTTATAACATTTGTCACAAATCACTATAAACCTGAAATAAAAAGAAAGTATGAACGGTATATACACCATAGAAATGGTATAGGAAATACTTTTTCTAGAGGAAGTAAAGATTTTTAGAACATTTTACTGGGGAGTAAAAATATCCTGGAGGGAGTAAAAATATCCTAGGATATTTTTACTGTGAAGTAAAAATATCCTAGGATATTTTTACTGGGGAGTAAAAATATCCTGGAGTAAAAATATCCGTGTACACCGGACCAAAATGTTGCATATCCGGGTCGGGCCGATTTCGGTTTCGTTCGTTCTCACCTCTAATACAGAAGAATAGTTTAAGGTCAGTAATGTTAAACTTGTAAAGCCTCTGAAATATATTTCAATTTGCGGGCTTCAAAGGTCTGAATAAATTTAAACCCACAGCTACAGGCTTAGGGGCTGTGGCAAAGGCTCCAGTTTGGGCAAGTATCGTATCAAAAGTTCCACGTGCACATGGCAGCTTAGCGCAATGCTTTGGTACAAAGTTTTGATAGAGTTTTGTATGATCTATGCTATAGCTATTATCTATATCTCGTATAAATAATACCGATTTGACTTGTGTTTGTGGATTATGAGCGAATACTGGTAATGATTATTGAACGAAGTGCAGTAAGCTACAATTATACTATACTACTTCTAAAAAGTTGTGCTCGCTAACTTTTACATTTGTAAACTTTACATAGCTTCGAATTTAGTATATAAATAAGATAAAAGCTAGCAACCAGAATAGCCTGCGAAACTGCTAGAAAACCACTGTACTCTTGAAAAAATTATTTAGATCTCTCTTTATATCCTAGCCCATCTATCTTTCTAGGATGTTGAACCGCTGAAAAAGTGTGGTTCCTGCAGCAGTTTAGTAAAGGGTTATGCAACAGCAGGGAAAACATTGTTGCTATTACCTAAGGTGAGTCCAACGGTAAATAGTGCATCTTATTTCATGAAGGGTATAGTTGGCAGGGATGAAACCAGATGTCACGAGGTCGTGGTGTTTGATGCGATCTGGTTCAGAAGCCGAAACCTGTCTACTGTTCTCAACAAAACGGAACAGCTTCTTTTGCCATCTTTGTCTACTCTGCTCTTTCACGGACTGGAAGCTCAAGCGCAAGTAAATCAAGCTGTCTGACGGTGATTGCTCTAAATACACAATAAATACGACCAGAATGGTGGTGCGTTGCAAAATATAGGTGTTTTGCACCCCTGAGATTGCGGTCGCTTTACAGGGCACGTTCATGCCGTGTAGCCCCAAAACCGAATTTTAAGACGGCAGATATGTTCTTTGGCATAGATTTATTTGAATTTGCTTGCAACTCGCACACCAGCGAGTTACATAAAGTATATATATAATGCTCACATGATAAGAAAATTACATTTGATACAGCCAAATGGCTTACAATAAAATTGAACACGTACTTACTTTTGTCAATGATTGTAGCCTTTGGCTAGGACCTTTAACGCAATCGTAATCCGTTTTTGTAAAATAACGTTTGGCCAAACAGATATTCAACTGTTTCCCGTCATTTCTCTTACGACTGCTGAATTTATATATACATTAGCAGCTTTGGAAATTATTAGATTAGTACCGGGACCACGGCTGGGTCACCAGGTCACAATACGGTGACCCGGTACCATCTATGGTTGAGACAGAGCTAGAGTAGTTACCCCTGAAAGCGTTAGGTCGAAAATCATGACAATTTATTTTTGCCTGTCATTCATAACTCATTAAGTGGATGGATTTCGAAAAATTATTTTGTTCAATAGAAAAAGTGACGATGTTTCTTTTATTTGATCGCAAACAGCTACGACTCCATCTTCGGGGTCAAAATGGAGACAAAACAGGTGTTAAAGGGTTCTTTGTCAGTAAATCTATACGGGTACAAGTGTTTTGCAGCCCATATTCCTCGACACAAGGTTCGTATCGAAAAACCGAGATCAGCTCATCAAGATTGCTCACCATCATTTTTGTTGCTAGCCCTGGGCCGCTGTGGGTGGGCAGATATATAGTACTCGCTAGAAATATTTGCTGTTCGCTCTAAGTTTGTTCAATAAATTCAAAAAGCTCAAATACGAATCGTCAACCCTTTGCCAGAAATATTGATTTTTCAAATTTCGACATGCTTGTGTTTTTTATCTTACAATTATTGTCAGTTATGTTATGAAGTACGCTAGATGCATGCTTTTACTACCTATAATACAATATTGACTACATTAGATATACGTTTTCGTGGGGTTTCAAGGGTTTTACAGTAGGCGAACCCGATTGCCGAAAAGTAGTGTTTTAATTCGTTTGGTTACGTATGGTTTCTCGATAACCTAGACACGATGGTACCATGTATATGATTGTTATCTTTATCCCTGGCGATGGATTAAGCCAAAAAATTTGGAAACAAAAATTGTCCCTTGTTTTGGCCGGCCAGTCACTGTAAATGCATTGTCCCATTTGCAAGGTTACTACAGCTACTGGTGGGGCGAGAATAACCCTCGATTTGATCCGTTCCGGTTCTTGCACATGCTCAGATTTGCTGAATTTAGTTCGAATTTGATGGCTCAACGCTCTGTTCACCGCGAAGCCAGGTCAAAAAATCAAGGCATGCAACGTTGACATCCATGATTGAAAATTTTGTTGTCAAAGAATTACTGACAAAGCACGATTCATGACTAAAACGGTAGAATGGCAATTATTTTTAGTTTTCGTTCATTACCCAGCTCTTTGTCAGCTTAACCAAATATTTCATAGATTTTGTAAAATCACTCTCCACACATCTACAAACCATTAGAGCGACATTGAATCCCATTATTGTTATAAACATGCGGTTTATTTCGCATTAACGGTTGCTGTGCTTCCGGATCGGCCTACCAAGGATAGGGTAGCCACAATACACGCATAAAGATAATGTACCCGAATCACGCTCCACCATTATCAGGACATCATGGTTATCTAGATGTAATTTTGAGATTGATTGTTTAAACCTATTTGAAAAAATCCTTGAAATCTTGGGCTGTTATATACTTATCAAGACTGAGGTTTTGAAGTGATGCGCACGTTTTAGTAACATGTCGGTCTTTTTCTTCTCTATAGAACATAAACAGTTCTATGCGTAGCGAGTTAAATAACTAAAACTCATCGTTCTCAGACAGAAAGCGAGAAATCGCTTTATTGCCCAATAAACGTAATATTGCGGAATGTTTTATCTTAATATTTCAGCGCTAAAAATTAACGATCCACCCGAGTATATAACAAATGGAACACCTTTATTGTTAACGTACGACGAAATGACAGCATAAAGAGAAACACTAATAAATAAATTCAGAGTTTTTAGCCCTTTCGCGCATAGTGTCTCACATTATTGCTACAGCATTGTGAAATGACGCAATTACTGTTTGTGCGTTGTTATTCGCTCGGGCTGTGAGGTTTCTTAAAGAACCGAGCGACAGCTCTTATATAGCGTAGTAGGTAGCGCACAATGCTCGACACCAAACAGGTTCAATGCGTCGCTACAGTAAAAGTTTCTTCAAAATTGCGCGAAATACGCTTTAGGGTTTCACTTTTAGACACAATACATTTAATTACATGTTGAGAAATGAAGAGGTTAGCGCAGGCTTTAGAAGCGGTTAAGTAAACAAAATGTGATTTAAACGATCCAATAATTTTTGGGTTAGTTTTAGAGATACAACTCATCCTATCCTCTGAAGCGTATCCAGATTTCGTGTTGGGGAGGCTCCGATGACAAACCAAAAACGGATTGCACAATTATATTTTAGTTAAACTTTGCTTTCCCTTAAGTTAAGGCGTGTTCACACGATTACTTTTTGCTCCAAATTTGAACGCATGTTTTTTGCAAGTTTGAACGTGTCATCACCCTTTAAACTTTTCAAGAATATTCCTGTAGCCAATCATGGACAAGATGTATTACCTGAAAAAGTTTGAGCTCAAATTTTGAAATATCGCAATTTTCCTTTCTCAAAATTTGAGTAAAAAGTTTGATCGTGTGAACACGTCTTTAACGTTTATTGACAATGGCTCAAAATACGGGACAGCAAGTATTTCGACATTCTCCAAAGTTACCCACAGTTAAATTTGGGCATCCAACCAGTTCATACCCACAGTACTTTCTTGTTCGACTAAAAATTATCAAATTATTTTTGACGATCTAAAACGCATGCGATTTTTCCTGCTTGAGATAAAAATCACCATTTTTTATTGTGGAACTAAAGGCGTGTTCACACGCTCAAAGTTTTTGCTCAAATTTTGACCAAAATTTGAGCTCAAATTTTGATCAAAGTTTGAAAGCATCTTTTTTGCATTTTTGGTAAGTTTTAATGTGTGAACACTGTTTAAACTTTTCAAGGATATTTTTGTAGCAAATCACCGACAAGATTCATTACTTGAAAAAGTTTGAGCTCAAATTTTGAAATTTTTCGTTAAAAATTACCGTGAAATTTTGATCAAATTTTTAGCTCAAAATGTGAGCAAAAAGTTTGATCAAAGTTTGAAAGCATTTTTTGCATTTTTGGTAAGGTGTGAACGCTGTTCAAACTTTTCAAAAATATTCCTGCGACCAATCACGGACAAGATTCATTACTTGAAAAAGTTTTACTCAAATTTTGAAATATCGCTATTTTGCGTTAAATATTACTGTCAAATTTTGAGCTCAATTAGATATAACTACTGTGAGACCCTTGATAAAATATTTTTTACCCTCTGGGTGTCGCCCTGCCTATCGTGCTGAAACGATGAGGAATGCTATTTTTCAAAACTTATTTCAGAAACTACTTGGACTAGTCACCACGCTGACTCGGATATTTCCTCACATAATTATTAAAAGCTCATTCTGACTACTAGATCATTGCCCAGTTTCAAACTCTGTTTAAAAGATTACAAAACTAAATAGAAAAATTTCATTTGTGCTCCGTATACATCAGGAAAGTTTTCCTGAACCTCCTAGAAAAGTATCAAGTACCGTAAATATTTTGGAAATTATTTGAACAATAATTAAACGTTTATATCAGTTTTACATGAGACCAGCAAACGGTGTAATTTTACCCATTTCAAAGAGAAAATTCCGCTGATTAATAAAAGGCACAAGTGAACTAGTCAAACTTTGCGATCTTCGAAATCGCTGAAAAACGTCAAGATGGGCGATGTACAAGTCAAAATGAACGGTTCTGTGAGGAAATATCCGAATCGGCATGGGGACTAGACAGTACGATGAAATAGTATAATAAATTCATGCATTTTGAAGCAACGATTTTGTTCATAAATTGACTCATAAAATGATTTGAGTGATCTGTTTGATTCAGACTTCGCCGTCTCCGCAGCATAATATAATAAAAAAATTAAATATCGCTTAACGGAAGCAATATCAATTTGCGTTTCTCACATCTAAACATTCCATATTCTATACCGTATCGGGCCTCGATCAAACAAGAATGCAACAGAAAGCTTCATTAACCTGCTTCGTTTTCTTAACAAACAAACGTATCCAACGAGTACGATTGGTAACCGAAATTGAGGAAAGCCGCGATAGACCCACTTGTTCCAGCGACAGCCAACATCTGGAAAAGTAAAAGCATTTCACTGACCAGATCACCCAAACCTGCCTCCACACTCAATTTGTTTCTTATGCGTCATTTCAAGCTACGATGTCCGCTTGATTGGGGGTAAAAGTGGATGCTTTGGCCTGTAGCTAATAACCTATAGTAGGAAACTGATAAAAATGTTATTTACGCTAGGAAAGACATCGTAGCGTGAAATGAGCCTTAAATCACAATTGCTGTGCCTTTCTGTTTAAAATTTGAAGATCCCTATTTTAATATTGTGCCTTGTTATTGCAAATAGCATCCCTATATCAAAGGTTTATACAATATTGTTTCTATACCCACTTAAATACTGAATGATTTCTAGGTAACGTATTTCGTTTGCTGCAGCTTAAGGCCGCGTCGAATTATTATGTTCGGGGTTGAGTCAAGAACGAGATTGGAAAAAAGAGTATTTTTGAATAAATTAACGTTTGATATTAAGCCACACAATGGTAAATGAACGTGTCATACCGACAATTTTGACTACTCGGGTTCAGCATTCAAATTTACAAAATTTATTGACAGAGCAGATGATGTAATCGACTACATATTTAACAATCTCAGACGAGTTCCTGAGTTACCCATTCGCACAATGGCTTTCTGAATTCTTGCAATACGCATTAACTACTATACAAATTTTAACGTTCGACTGAACCGTACGCTCAGCTATAACTCTTACGTTTACAGGTAAAAAGATACACCGCTCATGCTACAATAAGACCTCATGACCTACGCCGCTTATAACACAATGTTGGCATATTCGACATTTTTGGACTAACGTTATAAATGTTTTCTTCGTCTGAACTACATATTGCGCTAACTTGATGTTATAAAGTCCGTTTTGAATTACACTCATTTTTTAGTTCCAGGTGATTATTATTAGGAGCGAAAATACTGTAACCTATTAATTAGCCGTGACTTTACATGCCAACATTCACTGATTCATGAGCATGAAATTCGTAGACAATCTGAGAAGTATTCTGAAAACTTTGAACGCCAACTTAGTGCATTAGCTCAACAAGAAATCTTTTGTAATTATGGCATCAGTTGCGAGAGCATGGGATTTTCAGCCGGAAGGTCGGGTGTCCGGAGCTGGACGGGATGATTCATCCCTCTAAATGAAGCGTTATCCGCTTAACAATAGCCGACTGCGGGGACGACATTTTATCGCTATGGCCCTAGCGTGGAGCGAAAGCTGGTGGTAGCGAAGATCGGCACGGTCAGTCTGTTATAAAGCGGTAATTTTCATTTTCCTTTTGAAACTTCTAAAACGTATATATTCACCAAGTCATGACTAACAGCGTACTAGTGAAGCTTGTTTGCGAGCCAGAATTCGAGTGGTGAGAACAATCCCCCGAAGCAGAAGTGTGAAAAATATTTGCCACATAATATTTTAACACTCGCAATGAACTTGTCGGCCCAGAAAACCACATATCCGACACTAAAACCAACAATAAACACACATTCAGGTGCTTTTCCCACGACTTCTCACCAAAATTGCGAAAACGTCATTTTTTATGCCAAGAATGAACCAGAAGTGTAAAAAATATTTGCGCAACAATATTTTTAACACTTGCAATGAATTTATCTGCCCATAAAACCCCATATAAGACACTAAAAGCAACAAAACACACATTTAGGTACATTTCCCACGCTTTTCACCAAATATGAAATTTGCGCCAACTATAAGCTTATAGACTCCAGATTGGGAAGTAGTTGAAAAACTTGTTATATCATTGGAAAGCCCTGGTAAAGCTACATGGAATAGGCCTATTAGTTTGCGGATACCTCGTGTACTTATTGAGAAAAGTCGCAAAAACTGGAGGGGTGCCCGAAAAATGGGCAAAATGACGTCATTTTGCCCCATAACTGTTCTCACGGCAAAAAAATTCAAAAATCGGGCTCCGTCACTACACCTAAAGCGACCATTGCGGTTCGAATGAGCTATCGTGCATCAAAATCCGCCCAACCGTTATCGAGATCCAGGTGCGACACGCCGCACAGACAGGACCTCCTCAACCCCCCTCCAGAGCCAAAATTGAAAATTCTCGTTCCACTCGCTCGCTCATTCCACGCGAATTCAATAAACCTCAAACAGTTCTAATTTGTGCGATGGGCACACGTTCACAAATACATGGTGCAGTATCAGAATTTTAGGGTCCCGCCAGCATAACGTCTTGATATAAAAATTGTGTAAACGGCGTCTATTAGAAGTACGTAACTATACACTTTCCTACTTTGTACTTATCGTTATTTGTATTGACCGCAGTTGCATAGATACGTTCAATGTCGAGCTCAATCGACGTCAAATGTTTACCGGCGAAATCGTAGTGCGACAAGCGACGCTTCGAGCCACCAACATATATCTGAAAATTTTGAACAGCGGTCATTCGATTTCGAAAATATATTAAATTTATACAACACGCATAACCACTGCCAAAAAAGCAGTCCACTGTCACCGAGACATATGAAAAGTGTAGGGGAAAGCGGTAGGCAAGGTACCACTAAGCACCGTCTATCAGTTTGACATGCCCCTAAAACCGCTATATCAGAGACAATCATCGGTCTTCCCGCAATAACTTAAGACCAAACACTACTGGCACATATTTCAAAGATTACTGTCCAAACACCAATTATTATGTCAACTATTTCGTAAAATAAAGAAAAAACCGTTTTGCATAAATATTCAATTTTAATCATCATATAATTTCAAAATTTTGTATTATATTTACAGTAAATTGCAAAGCTCGTTAGGTTCTATAAAACAGGATGTTTTAATTAATTTTATTTATTCATTTAATTAACTTAAGTAATTGGTGCCGTGAAGAAGAATTAATATAATCGGGCATACAAAAATTGGTTTCTGACTGTGTAACTATACGTGGTTTTCGTTGTATACAGTGTATGCCGGGAAGAAAATAAGGTGCCAAAAAAGCGGGCATGGTGATACCCTCCAGGCATAAATGACCTCAGTATGCCACGGTGCCCGCGGGGGCAGGTTCCACATGTGTTTTGGTTACCATTTTTTCACAATGAATAATGCATGTTTTCGATTCGTCATTGCAAATTGGGTTTTAATTCATATGTATCTTCAGTAACCGACGCATATGTGGTGAGGGTATGAGAACTCAAATTATTACAAATGTTCATAATCTGTTTCGTTATACGTTCCCATAAACCTGTCGCCAATATCACCTAATCCCCTGGGGCCAATAATTATAATTACCTGATTAGATGCTATTACCAATGCATATGATAGCTGCTTTGCTTGGACCGAAGAATGCCTTTTTAGTTGGCTTAATACCACCAAATATCAGTCGTTCCATGTAACTGGTCTTGTTATATTTTTACAAGGCTATTAGTCACTTTTAGCAGTGTATTCAATCTGCAGTTAATATTTGGACGCGTAGTGATGTCGCTAATGTTAGATTTAATAACTGAGTAGTTGTTGGTTTAAGGTTACGAATTGGGTTGAAACCAAGTAAATTATAGATAATGGGTTTATCTAAGTTATATTAGTTAAAGTATAACCATAGGGTTGCACCATTTATTTTGTCGATATGCATGGAATTAATATATTCTATCTTAATTGAACATATTATGGTTGACATTTGATGCTAATAACAATGATTGTAATTTTGTTACAGTATCGTTTTCCAATCTGGATATTTCATCGACATTCGAAGGTTATTCGTTCGATAGTGCCGTTAGACACAAAATGCCTAATACATCTATCCCTGATGGTAACTATATATTTCATATCATGTTTAGATTTAACCCCATCTATATATTAAAACCAACTACTGGCGATTTATTATTAATTAATTTATCTCTTACGCTTTTCACTTAGCATTACTTAGATATTCATTCCAATTATGACAGCCGTTGCGAAAATTTTCGCAACCATTTTCAAAACTGACTGATGTGTAAAACGGTATGAATTTGATGTAAGGCAAACGCTTAAAAAGGAAACAATCAGATATAGGCGAGCAGGTGTAACAATCAGGCAAAACAAAATACCTACACGCATCAACCGCGCAATAATGTATTCCAGCACATAAGTTGAACTTCTGCAGCAAGGAGCATACATCTGCTACATTACAGCTGAAAAGTAAGCAGACCCCGAGACAACTGTGCACAATAATTGGTTCCACGTTCTATTATTTAGCATACCAATGCGCTTCACGCAATAAATAAGCAACTAACTGCAGAGAGGCTATATTTTGGGAATCTGGCTTATCGATCCCAAACCCACTGAAAAATATTTGAAAAGGCATGAAATATTCGTCTTGAACTCTAGTAAGATAATCGAACCGCCGTATTCAACGTACCAAAAAACATATAGGTAGTCCATTCTTGTGCCTGTGTCGCCAGATATGGGCTGCAATAAATTGGTACCTGTATGGCAAATTTGGCCAAATCTTAAAGCCAGTGTTTTGCCTTTTTAACCTAGAATGTCGGGTCGTAACGCTGAGCGTTAAACTAAAGGGCACACCGTAATCATTCTGGTCTCTCTACATAGGAGAAAGGGGTACCTCAGGAATTTTGAGCTCCCCGAGATTTCGGCACCTCTCCCCCACACAGGTAAATTTTGGCTTCCCCCAGGTCAATCCCGATACGTATTTTTACTGGTATTTTTACGGTCATAACAAAAAGAAGTTTTATCAAGAAACGGGTATAACAAAACTCAATATGCATGTTCAATGCTTAAACAATATATGCAACAACAAGCTGTCTGTCTGAAGGTTCGTCGGTGGAGGAGCTTTGTCTTTTATCCTGAATAATTTTTTATCGTAAGCAAAGGATGTCACAGTAGCAATAGTCACAGTCTTCACGAGTGAAGTAGATAGCAAGAACTACATTTTTAGAGTCGGTAAAATTGATGATGGCTTCTGATGGCACCAATATTACGCGGAATATCCGAACATTTTCATTCATTTGTCGAGAGTAATATCCGAAAAGTTTGCTGCATGCCAGCTTCCTTTGGTATGCAAACTCCAGCGGTCGCGCTTGTGAAAAACTTTCATTACAGCAAATGATCTATCTACGCAATGCATTGCGCAGTATAACAAAAAGTGAAAACAACAAAAATGCTGCAAGAAAAATAACGATAAAAATTGTGCAAGTGGTTTGGAAACACGAAAAAATGTAATTATATAACCTCTATTTCACCAGGGTGGTACGGTTTTCCTCCAGGTATTTCCAATTTCGCCCAAGCTGGAGCTTAGGCCCCCACCCCAATGTCCCCAGATAAAACTTTGGTTCTCTGGAGAGGCCTTACCACTGTTGCTATGGAACAAAAAGTTTCGCTAATCCTATTCACCGAATGAGGTTGGAGTTACATGATCGACAGATAAAAATAGGGAATTTTCCCTTTTGCCTTTAGGTGAATCTTCGATCACTCCGTTTTAATAATTAACTCTTGCTTACACTAAGTATTATATAAATGAACTGTTGTCTGCAATTTGTTTTAATCAAAGTTTCAATAAATCAAACAGCAAGAAGTTGTACATACATTCTTCCAGTGCTTCAAGACTACAGTAACACTTTGATCTACACGTAAATCATCGTGTCATAACATTTTGCTCGTGTTCCTCTGTTGCAACTGTAACATAGCTAAATCCATATTAGCCAGCTTACCTTATCTTCGTGCACAGAGATCGCGTGGTAGTCGACCGAACTGCTGGAATCCAGAACCTTCGCAAGTGAAAAGCTTTTCAAGTGCCATAAGCCGAGGCTTGGCCCACCGCCACATATCTGGATCGATACAGATTTTAGTTAGTAGATCGCTACTTAATGATAAATTGAGTTGTCAATAAATTATTTTAGTTATTATTTCAAATTTTAAGTGCAGAAAAACAAGGCTAGAAGCAGCACCTGAAATCGACCGACTGACTAAACCCATTACGTGTTTCCATGGTAGCAGAGCACTAAATTTTGGACCTTTGTAATGTCATTGTAGCACAAAGCAATGTTCCACATTCTTATTCTTGACAATTTCGCTCGTCTCCTATCACCTACTTTTACTAAACAGACGTTCGTTACATTTTAATCCGTATGAAAGCGGAAATTATTGGTTTATATGGTTCTAATATAAAATATAGAGGTATACTATAATTTTCTGATCGTTGGTCAAAGACATTGTTCAGGCTAGCGTTCAGCAACCAGTGACCCTCAGTCAGATATCGATGATTTTCTGATCAGAATGCTGTATATGAGATAAACTGTGATACTGATGGCACAGTTTCAATACATACAGTTCGATCCCAAGAATGCAGTTTCTGGATGCTTTGCAGATATATTTTACTCCAATATAGACCGATTACAAAGTTTACAAGCGCACTGGCTAGTGCTTCAAGCAATTTATATTAGCCAAGCTTACAGCTATGTGCTTTAATAATCCATACTCTATTATGTACATCATGTCGAACCGGTTCAATTCTAACATATACCGCATATTTCTGAATGGGTAAGCTGCTACAGGCATCGACCGAGCTTCGTTTTGTTAACAAAATCCTGCCCGGTGAAGATTAAAAATTCTTACTGAAATTGTGTCGTACTTACGTTTCACAGGGTAATTTGCTGAGTTAGTCTCCTTTTGTTCGGTTGCGTTGCAACTTGATCATAATGTATATACATATAACGTGAGATCTGATCACAGATGAAGCAAAAAATGTGGACAATTTTAAACCGGAATTCCGGCTCCGGTATGGTTTTTGCCTTTTGCTGGAACCGCAACCGGAACACGATTTTCACCGGAACCGGAATTCCGGTTACCCCATGTTGTACATATTGCAGCTCGGCAGCAGGATAATCTATCCTTAGTTAAATTTATTCAGTTATAAACGAAAAACTATATTTTGCTAAATCTCTGCTGTTTGGTAACTGTTATGTGCGAGAAACTGCATGTTCTCGATGGCCATTTTCAAGACTTACCCTGTTATGCTATAACGTCCACGTTACTATTTGCTGTAAAGCTCAAAAAGTGACTATAGTTTTACTACTGAATTAAGGAATGCCTGCATACACATAGGGTAAACACCCAACAGTAAAAAGATGTGTAACTATGGCAAAAATACAACAACTGTGATATCCGTGTTGGAAGTACCACTTTTTGCAATCATTATTCTGTGAAACCTAAATAAAAAGATGTGTAACTGGGAAAAAATACAACTGTGCTATCCGTGAACACTTTCCCGACTATAATAAAAATCCGCCACGGAAATTTTGGAAACAAAGATACATAGTAGACATCGGCATAAAAAAAGAATCACATACTAATTTCTACAAAACACGGTCAAAGGTTTGAACTGCGAAAGTGTAGGGGACAATAACTATAACGAACGCTTGACAAACTGTCACTAAACTGTTCCTAGATCAGCAGTTGACAATAACATACACTACTTGCCACAAAGTGACCAGTGCTAGCCCGTTGTTCGTGGAACAATAAAACTTTGTAATTTAATGGATTAATTTTTGTTCGCTAGTTCGTAAGGCGACAGTAATTATAGACTTGCGGCGAGTACTGCAAACTCAATGACCAATACAGTACCTGCCGGAAATGATCACAGCTCGATCAGTGTTCGCGTAATGTTCAATTAATGTTCTCTCCCTACCCGAAACATTGTGATAGCACTGCTGCCGCGAAAGGTGACAGTCATTTCTGGGACGTACTATGATACATTATGGTATTATGGTAATTATTACACTATGGTTATTACGTACCTATGGTAATGGAAGGACAATATCACGCACCGAAGAAACATAAAATGCGTCGAAGATGATGCAAAGGCGTTGATAAATGCGTGATCAATCTCAAAAAAAGGAGATGAAAAATACAAAAACATTTTTTTCTGGGACGTACTATGATACATTATGGTATTATGGTAATTATTACATTATGGTTATTACGTACCTATGGCAATGAAAGGTCAATATCACGCAACGAGGAAACATAAAGTGCGTCGAAGATGATGCAAAGACGTTGATAAATGCGTGATCAATCTCAAAAAAAGGAGATGAAAAATACAAAAACATTTTTTCTGGGACGTACTATGATACATTATGGTATTATGGTAATTATTACATTATGGTTATTACGTACCTATGGCAATGAAAGGTCAATGTCACGCAACGAGGAAACATAAAGTGCGTCGAAGATGATGCAAAGGCGTTGATAAATGCGTGATCAATCTCAAAAAAGGAAGGAGATGAAAAATACAAAAATATTTTTTTTCGAATATCAATATTATTGTTCATTAGAGAGTACCACTGCTACGGCATCCCTTTCGAAAATATAACATACCATCCAGTTGCTCTGTACTTCCAACGCACCAATCCAGTGACCTTGAGTAGGCCGACGAATTGCCTTCAAAATAATTATTTGCAATTAGAGTTAAACAAAGTTCACCGCAATAGCCATTGGTTTATTTATACCACACGTCTTAGCCAACTTTATTTCCAAACTACAAAATCGACCACTTCTAGGTGAATACGAAAAGAAAATTATATACAAACTAACTTATCTAGAGCTACAGCCATATTGTACAGAAGAATATAGACTTTGTTTTTATCTTATTCTTGCCAATTTTGTTTTCACAAGAACACTTTGCTTTCAAATAAATATTGTAGCCAACGTCGCGAGCGATGATTGGAGTATAGGCATACATCTCGGCGGTCGGTCATGCCAGGGGGGTAGAGGCTGCCCACGGGGGTAACCCCCCCTGGCCGGCCAAATTTTTCTAGAGAGGGTTAATCGTGAAAACCTTTTTTTTGGTCCTCGCAACTAGATTTTTTGCGTATGAGTGCAGTTTTTGCAGAAAAAGTAAAGAACAAATTCGTCGAGGAGCCGCCAAGTCCCCCTTCGGGGGGGGGGGTCCGGACCTCAGGGGGGTTACCCCCCTGCCGGCATGCATGAGTATAGGTGATACTTTACTCGATAAGTCGTTACAGACTCAGGCACAGCAGCCGATTTTAAAGAAAACCTAAAGTTCATCAACTCAAAGTTTGAGAAGATACAATAGTGCAGATTGATGCCAATACAAATACACAAACATGAACGTAACACGCGTAGCTGATCGATCATTAACTCACGTTAAGGTGTATTTACTGAACGTTTCCTTATGTATACTGTTGTTCGCTGCAAAGATTCTTTAGGATGATAGCAACTGGCTCCAGCTAGCCAGAGTAGCCCAGTACACTGATCTCGAACAAAAATACGCTACCCAGATCGAGCTAGCATTGCACAAAAAGCATTCTTAACGCTATACAAAAGCACAATCGTGTTTATATGAAGGGATTAATCTATTTAGACTGTTCGTTAGATTAATATTTTTTGCCCCCACCGTGCTTTAATCCACAAAAGAGCTAATGCTAACTTAGAGCCAGGGTTATGCACCGCTCCAATTACCCGTTTTCATGATTTCAAAAATATTTTTGTTCCATGAATATCATCGTTGCCGTTAAATGCATTAAAATGGACTGGGCATGTATAACCCCCAAATAAGGGTCGTCCAAAAAAATTGCTTCCGTTGGCAAAACGATTAGGGCGCGCGCCCGTTTTTACGAAATCTGTGTAACATTTAAGTTTTGGTGAGTGCATTGTGCCGAATTTGGATCATCAAAATATGTTTCACTTTTTAACGTTGCACGTAATCCTGCAGCAACAGGTACCACTACGGTATGTTTTGGTTAAATACTGCCTGTTTATGGAATGCGGACAGTACTTACTCTGTTTTAGCTATTTATGTTTGTTAAGCCCAGTGGCTCACCCGAGACAGCGTTGGACTGTCGACCGTAAGGTCTTGTGTTCCAACGTGAGGCAAGGTGTCTCATCTTTCCATTCCTCCGGGGTTGGCAAATTGAGTATATCATACGTGCGAACATGACTGGTTGCGAGGACGTCACTGGTGGCTTCAGTTGCTGCTCTGGACATCGTGCGGGCCAAAAAGTTGGGGAAGTGGAAATAGGGACCGCCCCACTATTTACAGCGATAATTTTCATTTTTAATTTTATTTTCATTTTAAGCCATAAGTATTATATTAAATTGGTAGCTTGTTCCATCGTCAAGAGGTGAATTCTGAGTGTTGAATATGTGATTTATACACATATTGCGTATTTAGTGCCTCGCAGGTTCATTAAAACCCATTTTGATAAAACCATGCAGCGTATCTAAGCATTATAATAACACAGCGTGAACTACTTCACAGAGGCTGAATTGCTGTTCAAAAATAGATACAACATCCCTCCAAGAGTTACGGAAATGCCACACTTTTGCGTATTCTGGGCCACACGGGCTACTTAGAATCCATTGTGAACCAACCTTGCCATGTAGGAATCCATAATACCAAGCAACGATAAACAGCTACTGAGATACTGGTTTCCTCAACAGTAGGAGCCCAACATACAGGAACCATGTAGAAGCAACGATTACGGCGACATGACTATTTTGGTGCATTACAAAATGATAGCAACAACATCCATATTTAGCTAGGTCTTTTGAGGAGATATTACCGTTTCCGTGTATTTTAAGTCTTATGGGCACACTCGAAAACCCATTTTGAACTAACCCTACAGTGTAAATACAATACAGCACAGCACATGCAGCGACATAGAGGAAGGATTGTAACACACAATAAAGCCCACTTTCATCGATATAAGTGAAGTGGTTGTACAAATATGATTGTTTTCGCTAATTTTGGATCCACGCGCTATCCTAAAAGAGTCCCGTAGCAAAGCCAGTTTTAAAGAGCTTTGTTGCAAAATAGGCTCAGTATGACTAACATTTATATCTACACCGGTTGCGGGGATACACTAAGTAACGTGATTAATCGGGCCACTTCGTGACCCGACCTGAACCGAGCCCCTTGATCCCGCTTTCTGGGAGAAGATATTGAAATCGTGCTTCGCATACAAACTAAAGGCACAATTATTATTAGAGATCTCAAATTTTCTAATGAGCTATCGCGCTGATCAATCCGCCTATATGTTATAGCTAAGATTGAGTTATGCGTGTTACTGTGAAAACCTCAATTATGGACACTGTAAAATTTCACCACTATACATCTGGTAAAAACAAAGCGAGTACCCGTGGTGTATGAGGCAGCGAAAAAGGGACATAGGATTGAAATTCAAGTGAGGATGGTAAAACTACAAGTGCCGTGTGCAGTTTTGATTGGACCAAATATCGAGATAATTTGCAATAAGGTTCACTGCCGGATGTTTTGATAGCACCGCTAATTTGCAGTTAAAACAACGAATCACCAATTTCTATTTGAAACTCAAAATTAGATTATCTAACCTTCACAGTTTGCTCCTAGCGTAGTATAAAATTAAAGGGAGTAAGGTGAAACATTCAGTTCGTGACGATAAACGGCATACTAACGCTTGACTTCAAAGTAGCATTCCAGTTCCAGCACGTCGTATCAACTGAGATGTCACGAATTTTTAACATGGAGGAATTCTCTATGGGTCGGAGATCGCTACCCGTCTTTACCCTCCCATGAAGGCTCAGACACCCACAGTGCCGAATGCGCGCGGGAAATTTTCAGAAAACTCACAAAATTGACAAAATAAATTGGCAAAAATAAATCCATATACTAGTAACACGTAAACGTGGGTGACGGAGGCATAGTGGTTAACAATCGGCCGAGTCATTCAAAAGTTATAACACACTTAATAATTTTTCACTCATTTTTAAGAGACTTTGCTTAATTTTAAGAGAATTTATAAAGGTAAGTAGATCACTCGTATACAGTCTTTTAGAAAACGTGAAGGTACATGTTATGTCAAAAAATGACCGAGATAGCACGAACGGTTGTCGAGATATGATGAACTTAGGTTTCCCTAAGTCAATTTTAAGAGAATTTCCTTAATTTTTAAGGAAAGAGATGAAATACGTCAATCAGCTATGCTGTTTAGAAAACGTGAAAATACATTTTATGTAAAAAAATCGCCGAAATAGCACGAACGGTTGTCGAGATGCGGTGAAAAAGCTGAAAAAATGGCAAAAATCCCTAAGTTTGAGCAACATATGCTTAATTTTGAGTACAAAGCAATTTTCGTAGAAAAAAGTGCTCAATGAAAGGGCACTCCGCAAGAGAATATGCAACACGAAGAAAAAAATTTCTAAAATCGGCCCAGGCGTTCAACCTGCAGACCTGTCTGTGACAAACAAAAAAAAAGTCACAGAGAAAATTGAAATTTTGCGTCTAGTATATTGATATATATAAAGTTAAATGTACACCTCCGGCTGCGACTCGCCACCTTCGGTGGCTCGTCTTGCCTCCGTCAATTATAGCCAAAATTGCGGAAATTTGCAAAAATTCAATTTTAGAATCGCCACCATCCCCTTCGCCCGAGGAGCTGCTCCATCGCCAAACCATCCTCCTCCCCCTGATCGAATAGATCTTGCACAGCTATAACTTAATTACTTTTATTCTCAGGAAGTGGTGTAAATGATATAGCTTTATCTATTTTATAATATAGAAAGACCACACAGAATTTTTATAAAGAAAACAAAATTATACTTACCTCACAGTTTTTCAAATCGAACACATGTTCACAGCTTGAGCTACGAGTATCTAAATAATAACCGTAAGTCTACTGTTATGCGCAAGTAAACTTTGACCCCCCCCCAACCATCTTATGCGACATTTACCCTAGCACACGCCCATCAGCAATCCTATTTTGCTATTTTCGGCTAGAAATCTGTTACCGAACGTTTTTGGTGAATCCTAATCCGGCGCAACGCTCGAAACAAACAGTTACTTTGCGAACACACAGTTCTGCGATAATAATAAGACAAATTTGTGTTCGCGAAAATTCAACGAAAATGACCGAAGTTTTGCGAACGATAATTTACCAAATTATTGAATTCAATGGATTTGTTAGCAAACACTGGAGATAAACCAAAAGGCGATTAATTTGTGAAGTCAGTATGACGTTAAATTTGTTCGCGAACAGCGACAAATACAAATCAAAAGCTGATAGGCATTTGATAAATGTTTTCACTGCAAATCCAAAACATCAAATTCTGTTCGACCACAAACTGTAATTTTTGGTACTGGTTTATGATATTGATAAATTTCGGTTATCGCAAAAACCGATTAAATTTCCGCATTTGTTTCGTAACAACGGTTTACGATTTGATATCGGCTATTACAATATACGATAGTCGATGGGCGCAGGTTAAGTTTACTCGCGCAGTATTCGAATAAAAAGCGCACTTGGTGGTGAATTGAAATACAGTACAGAACGGCTTTCGAACACAAGTGCGTGCTCACAGTTTGTGTTCGCGTAAATTCATAGAAAATTAATGAAATTTTTGTGAACGAAAATTTATCGAATTTCCATTAAGCAGGTCTCTGCGCTGGTACCGGACGTCGTTTGGTTTACGACAGGTCACTGGCCGGAACGTTCAGGCGTTTTACCAAAACACAATAATGTCTGTTTTAATATCGTTTTGGCGGTGGACTTGGGCTGCTCGCCACATATTATAAATCAGTGTCCGTATCTTTGATTAGAATACCTTAAAAATAATAGCTCTCAAAACATATGTAGAACACACGATTAACTATACGCACTGGGAAGCCAACGTTACATCGAGTTAATAACCCTTTGTTTTCCGTCGATGACCTCTTTCGGAAAAGGCGTTCTGGATGACAGAAGCTTTTGTATACAATAAAGGCTCGGCAGGCGAGGTCTCAACTCAACTACGTTTGGACTTGGGAAGTATATAACGATAAATAGCAAAATACTCAGCAAAACAACACTACAGCGGAAGTATTGCGAGGTGTTTCCCGAATTAAGAGCCTTCGGTACATTTCCCCTACGTCATCAGGAACCTAAAGCACTAAGCCACTCTATGTGAGGTGCGACTGCACTACTGAAAATTGCCGTTTATAATGCCAAAACCAAGCGACAATCCAGAGATCCGGGTGCAGGAGGCAAGGGTGGTATTTGCCAACCAGAAATTAGGCATGGGCGTGCGGTTTCGTCACATACCTGTAGGGGGCAAATAGACAACTTTTATGAGGATGGGCAACGACTATGGCTTGACCCCTTGGTAATTCGAGGAGGGGAGGTACCGCCACTACCCTATTCCGGAACCCTTACCGCCAACTCTTAGGGTGTCTCAACCATGTCATGTCCCTACGAGAACCTATATACACCACATTAAATTGGGGTCATCACGTATAAATTTCAAACTTTCAGTTTTTCGGGGTTCCGAAACATAGGGTTCCGAACCCCCTGTGCCCAAGGGTAACATTAGAATCGGTACTACATAGCTAAGAATTAATAGAACTATCGTGCTCAGCGTGTTTGAAAGCCTATATCCACAATCTTTGAACACAAACACATATAAATTGCATATATTAAATGTTCAAATGAGCCCTCACCCATCGAAATACGTTGAGGCTGAAGTGAGTTATGCAGGATACAGAGAAAAAAGCTGACGCGTCCTTTTATCCCACTGACACGATTAGTGAAATTCTCCGCTTATGCAGATAAATCGGCTACATCTTCGAATTCAAAGATGAACAACCATTAACAACACCATCATGATCAACATGTTCTAAACCACATATCCACCAATTTTTGGCTTAAACGGACAAAAATTATAAAGTTTGGACTTTTCTGGTCCATGCATAAGCCGTCCTGACACAAATATTGCCCATTTCTAGCTTATCAAACGGTGCGTCACAAAAGTGTTCTTCAGCAAAGTTGTAAATCACGACACGTCGGTTACGCAATAGTCTCCATTTTTATGCAGGGCCTCAGTAGCGAGATATATAACGGAACATATCTTCAGAATGGTGAAAGCAAATCCAAAAATAAGCGATTGGAGCCTTTCTGACTCACTTTTGCCCCTCAAGATGTGGTCAATTGTTGTCCTAACTAGAGGACGCACCGGAAAACCTTTAGGTATCCAACAAAAAGTTTTTGAAAATCGGTCCAGCTGTTGCGGCTGTATGCGTGACAGAGAAAAACAAACTTTCACCACTATTGTGCGCTATTCAAGGCAACTCCGCTCGCTTCGCTCGCTCCATTTCAACAAGCACCAAGCATATCATAAAGCAATTTACAAAAGCTAAAGTTTCGATGAATAGGTTCAATGTCATAAAAAATCTATCTTGAACAAGATAACAATGGAAATACAATAAAAACACGCGACGTATACACAATTTACATGATGCACAAGCAAGAAATTTTACGCTGTATATAATAAATATATAATTAAACTAATATTATAACAGTTATTAGAATAAGTACGGATATTAGTGTTTGTGTACAGCGGATCCAGCCTCCAAGTTTGGGAGAGGGCGGGGTTGGGCAAATTTTTTTCTGGTGGGCCCCGTTGCACTGACATGTGGATAGCACAAGTTTTCTTCGGTGAAGTTTGGGAAACGCGGTGCAACTGTCCGGTGCACCCCCTGGATCTGCCTCTGATTTTTATCCTCCAATTATTGGGGGTCCTCGGATTATTGGGGGAGCCAGTATAATGCATGGGCCCGGCCTTCAAATATTGGGGGCTCGAGCCCCTTGAGCCCCACGAAGTTGGCGCCAATGATTACGTTACGTAGGATACACAAAATCGCTCACAATACACCAAAGTGGTTCAAACTGACAATTGTAGGTAGAGATACCGACACAAATAAAAGGAATTGTTCCAAAAATCAGCGGATAGCTCTAGATAAATTTGAGAGGAAGCTGTTGACCTTACTCTATCATCTTCCGCAATTCGAACGAACGTAAATACACGAGTAATATTTCTGTCCGTTTGTGAATTACTTAGAGATACCGACACAAATAAAAGGAAATTGTTCCAAAAATCAGCGGATAGCTCTAGATAAATTTGAGAGGAAGCTGTTGACAAGCTGATTTTTTCCGAAAGATTCGCAAATGATTACTTTTATTTCTGTACTAATAGCAA
This sequence comes from Trileptium ribeirensis, assembly GCA_030248225.1. NCBI lineage: Eukaryota > Metazoa > Nematoda > Enoplea > Enoplida > Thoracostomopsidae > Trileptium > Trileptium ribeirensis. Next base: position 23,432 of record JASANE010023007.1, read on the forward strand.
TTGCTGAGATTCAATAGTTGTGCTCAGTAGCAAGCGCAGAGACAAGAATATAGTTTTATTCGAATGTTGGGCCCATATTATTGTCATATGACGCATCGTATTATATGTTGATGCCAGTGCCCTTTAAAAATTTCCCGTTAAACCCAAAATGAACATAACGCGTTCGCCTTTTTGTTTTTACATGATAGGCTTAAAGTGTCTTACCCCATAAACGAACAGTCCCATCTTCGCTTGATGAAAACACTGAAGTTGTCGGATTACAAACAGCGGTTTCCCCAGACGCGGCAGCAGTATTATCGTCTGACGTTTGAGCTCGCTTAACGCAATGAATGTAGTCTGTGTGACCTTCGAAGGCATTCTGCAATTAAAAAGAATGTCAGCACTGGTTCCCCGCAGCAGTCGACATAGCCCGCCACAAAAACTTACCCCCGCACACTTTTCTGTCCACCAAGCCGACCCCCCCAGAAATCATTATTTTTACAATAATTTCGATAACAATGCCAGTTCTTAGTATTTTGACCACATCCCACACGCCTTTTTCCACACTTGTGGATAAGCTTCGGAACAATGCCAGTGCAGGGTAATGACTTTTCATGCTAATAGAATATGCATTGTGCGCAGATCAGTGTAGTGAATGTGTCTGATCTCACTATTCAGGTCAGTTGGAAGTAGTAAATCTACATTGGCCGCAGAGTAATTTCGAAGATTTTGCAAGCATCCTAAATGCGTCAGAAAGCGAGGCAACGATCACATACAAAAGCAGTAGCACCTGACAGCCTGAATTTACGCAATGTTGTGCAATGTTTGTTCGGGCCAATCGAACCTCACGGGTATATAGTGGGTTAAAGCGCCTGACAATCCTAATAAATAATGCTAACTATACAGTCATAACAATATATATGTGAGTCGTTTAGACTTGCTGCAATAATATTATTTTTCAACGCTTTGCAACCTGAGATAGTGACAATATTTTATCGTTTTATGTACAGTATACTAAATAACGAAGTAGACCTACGAAAAAAGTTAATTTTCCACAGTGCATCATTTGCAGAATTGCAATAAATTAACTTTTTTCTTCCCTTTATTCTCATAAATAGGAGAAAACGCAAAAATTGCAGCAGCTAACGACTCCTTTTTGCTGTTAGTAGCATTATTTTTAGATTGCTCAGCGCTTTAACCGGCTCTCATGAGGGCGGCCCATTCTACGTAATTCAGCTGTAGTGCTACTGTTTGTATGGATCGGCCTGGCTTCTGACGCAGTTTAGGAGCTGCAAAAATGGCGAACGCTCTGCACAATTAGATTTACTACTCCAACTGACCTGAATAACTAATAGACACATCACTACACGAGATATACACACAATGCATATTCTTGCGCGGAAAAGTCATACCCTGCACGAGTATTCAATCCACAAGGGAAAAAGGCGGGAATCGAAAAGACGCGCTCGAAAATAAAAATAAGATTCTGGGGGGGCGTGGAGCGAGAGGGCGTAAGCTTGCCTGCGCTATGCGACTGCCTCGACCACTGGACACTTAAGCAGAAGCCTCAAAGCACACGCAGCGAAGCAACTCAGACGATAACCGCGCCGCGCGAAACCGCGGCTGCGACAACTCAGTCACAAGCGAAGAGGGACGCGTATGAAGACACAAGCCTATCAAAAAACAAAAAGCGAACGCGAGTCAAACGAAATTAAAGCACGCACAACAAAAACGAGCGCAAGACAAAAACCCCAACACACTCCGGAACACAACTATTGAATCTCAGCAATTGCTATTAGTACAGAAATAAAAGTAATCATTTGCGAATCTTTCGGAAAAAATCAGCTTGTCAACAGCTTCCTCTCAAATTTATCTAGAGCTATCCGCTGATTTTTGGAACAATTTCCTTTTATTTGTGTCGGTATCTCTAAGTAATTCACAAACGGACAGAAATATTACTCGTGTATTTACGTTCGTTCGAATTGCGGAAGATGATAGAGTAAGGTCAACAGCTTCCTCTCAAATTTATCTAGAGCTATCCGCTGATTTTTGGAACGATTGTCCTTTTATTTCTGTAGGTATCTCTACCTACAATTGTCAGTTTGAACCACTTTGGTGTATTGTGAGCGATTTTGTGTATCCTACGTAACGTAATCATAGGTGCCAACCTCATGGGACTCCAGGGGCCCGAGCCCACAATATTAGAGGGCCTGGGCCCATACATAATACGCCCACAATAATTCGAGACCCCCAATAATTGGAGGATAAAAAATCAGATGCAGATTCAATGGGTGCACAGGACGGTTGCACCCCGTTCCCCAAACTTCACCGAAGAAAATTTGTGCTAACCAAGTGTTAATGCAGAAAAAAGTTTTGCTCCACCTCGCCCTCCCCTAAACTTGGAGGCTGGATCCGCTGTACACAAACACTATTATCAGAACTTATTCTAATAACTGTTATAATATTCGTTTAATTATATATTTAATTATATAATTTAATTATATGTATGTGACAGCATAAAATTCCTTGCTTGTGTATCATGTAAATTTTTATGCGTCGCGTGTTTTTTTATTCTCTAACACACATTGATGTATTTCCATTGTTATCTTGTTCAAGTTTATGACATCGAAACGGTTCATCGAAACTTTAGCATTCGTAAATTAGTATATGATATGCATGGCGCTTGTTGAAACGGCGCAATCGAAGCGGGCGGAGTTTCTTTGAATAGCGTACAATAGTGGTGAAAATTCGTTTTTATCTCTGTCTCTATCACGCATACAGCCGCATCAGCTGGGCCGATTTTCAAAAACTTTTTGTTGGATACCTAAAGGTTTTCCGGTGCGTCCTCTCGTTGAGACAGCGATTGACCACATATTGAGGGGCACAAGTGA
>JASANE010023010.1:0-38984 GCA_030248225.1 Trileptium ribeirensis
TATCTCCCACGAGAGGCCCGTCAGAGGCCGTTTTAAGCACACAAAACCCAGAATTTTGGTGGCCCGCTTGAATTTAGGGAATCCTGAGCGGACCCGTGGGGGTGGGCGGCCTCGGTTTTCAGCTAAACGGTTAGGGTGGGACTCAATAAGTGTCCCTGGCTCCAAAAATCGGGGAGTTTCGATTATTTTGGGTGTCCTTTTTAAGCTTAGAAAATTGGAGGCTTAAGCGTCTGTTCGGGGGTCCATAAGTATTTAGGGGATCCAAATTTTTAGACCCGCCGGGACAATTTGACACCCCTAGGAAGTTCTTAAGACGGTTCAATCACCGCCCGTTCCCCAAAATTTGTGGGAAACCCCAAAAATTGAATTTTTCTTTCGCGCCCTAAAATAGTGTCTTAGAAAATTTGTGTCCAATATTTCAGTTGCCTTTGACCGAAAATTTGAGCTATCTGAACATGATCGGCCTGATTATCGGTAGTTCGAACTTCCCTTGGTGGGTTTCCGGCTCCCCTTTTTTCCTTTATATATACATATATATATCCCGCACACAATACGTATCCTATGTAACACACAAAAAGTATAGTATAACATGCAAACTATTTTATGCACACAATATCCTGGCATTTTAATTCACGAGGACCGACCGGGCACTTCTAATCGTGGTACTCTTCCATTTTCGGTGCCGAAATCACCCAGGGCACCTTCGGGCGGTGGAGTGTGACCATACAAATACAGTATAAATAAAGTACAATTGTTTATTTTTATAACAACAGTAGTGACACTATACAATTATCATTTCATAAGGAGGCCACACTCCACCGGTGTCCGGTCGTCCATTCCCATCTTCCCTACGAATTTGTTGTACTTTACGCGTTTTGTCGTTTTCCTAAAAATTGTGCTGGTACACATAATGTTGGGAAACGGCAAACTGTAGGAACCAGAAAGTGTTTGGACAGTCGGGAAATGGGAAAATGTGGGGAAACCAGAAAGTGCTTGGAAACTGCTTAAAGTTGGAAAACGAGAACCTCGAGAAACTGGAAAACTATAGCGTTGGCAAACGAGAAATGTTGAAAACAGGAATCCGCAAACTATTTTAAGCTGCATAAACTTGGGAAACGGGAATCTTGGAAAACGAGAAAATTCGGAAGCTGGAAAATGTGGAAACTAGAAATTGGGAAACGGGAATATGTTGAGAAATTAGAAAATGTAGAAAGCAGGAAACGGCAAATTTGGGGCACCAGAAAGTGTTTGGACACTCGGAAAACGGCAAACTTGGGGAACCAGAAAATGTTTGGAAACTCTGTACTTTGGTTTCATAAATGTGCCGTGTTGAAGTTTGTCACAATGGCATTACTAATACCCCTAATACTAATACATTTTATACGAAACATCAACATTTCATATTAACCTACAACATGCCAGGTTAGTGGCGCAGGGCGGTGCAACTAGGTCACAAACGACGGATCAGGATATTTGCTGCAAACTAGTTTATAAATTGTGAAATCAGCTTAAGATGTAACTTTTGTTTGAGAACCAAAGATGAATTAATTATTGCTATATTAAGCTTTGTACTATTTGTATAAAACAGCCCGAGATTTTGGAAAATTTAAAAAATCATTGATTAGAATATTGATCAAATATTGATTAAAATATTTTACTCAATAGAACTTTCGGTCGCGTAATTTCGATAAGCCCGAAAGTTTATCCCAGTGCGCATACCTATAATTGTATGATATTTGATTCCGAGAATGTTATTTCATGTTCTGTATGGTGCGTGTCAGGACTGGTCGGGGCACGGTGCAGAACCTTTATAAATTCGGGCCGAAACCTTTAGTTACGATTTAGCTCTCGGGAAGTCCGGTCCTGGCACGTAAAGGACATGATTGTTCAATAGGAATATCCAATCCAGAAAAGTCAAAAAAATTAATGAAACTGTGCAACTAGAGCCGTAAGTTTCTGGTCTAAAAAATGCACACGATGCCAAAAGCGTTTCTTTTTTAAGCTGGGAATTATAAGACTAGACCATCTAGCTTAAACATAAACTGTTCAGTCTTACCACTTGATACAAAAATACATAAATTTGAACCAAGTCGGGACTAGCAATTATGCCCGTTGGCTGTTCTGTTAAAACAGAATTTATTGATTGGCCCAGTGTCGTTTAGTCTTTAACGAGTTTGAATACGCCAGCCAATAGCTAAAATATTTATACCCAGACTAACCATGTTAGACTATTCTGAGCTGGTCCCAAAAACTGAAGTCTGATCTAACGGCGTTTCGTATAAGGATTTGAGTAGTCTCTTGGAAGTTCTGACAATTAACAAACCCTACTATGCCATGTTACCCCCGGTACACTGTGTGTGCCATGTTAAAGACAAATGAACTTGATATGGTCAGGTAGAATGCGAAAATTTAAACTTTACCAAAGCCCTACTGATGATTGATGTTAGCAAAACGGAAAATCCACATCCTAACCGACCCTGAATTAAATGTCTCTCCCAACTCGACTTTGAAATAAGGTATGCCAACATTTTTCAAGCAACTATTTTCTACAACCTTTTTCACGACTTCAGGAATTGTTAGACCGGAAATTTGATGCAGACTCTAAAGCGAGATTAGTGCAGAGTGAGCAAGACCTAGCCCCTACGGCCGTTTCAAACTGATCCATAAAATATATCAGTTTGACTTACAAAAATGGAGCACCAGAAAGAAGGCGTATCTTTTTCAAATTATAATCTTTGTAGCCTTTTTAACTAACATCGCCGCTAGTTGACTCTCAGTTAAACCCATGCCTGTGTTCTACGTTAAAGCACCTGCTAGGCTTCTCGATTATAGCTGTCGAGTTAGATAGACACGGGATGCCGTTCAAAATGAGCACACAGCGTACCACCGGGAACGTGCGTTGTCGTTGACAGTGACACCGAAATCGCTCGACCAGAAACATGACGAGTGACCAAAATCAATATCATTTACTGTTTCAACTTAAGATAAACTTTACTAGAGTTGATAAACCAGGAGAGTCCGTAGATAAATCTGACAGCAAAAGCTGTGCCACGAGACTGATAAAAATGAAACAAACCGTTGCAGCTTACGGAACAAAAGCCGCGCCTCCCGCTGCTAACAACAACGTCGCTGAGAAACTGAGTAAACTTATGTTAGACCATTTTCCTAAAACCTCGACTTCCCTCGAACAAATAGGACCCTCTGAGCCCTTATACTCTAGTATACTTATACTCTTAATAAGCCTAAGGCTAGGCCGGGGTATGCCACACCCACACTTCGCTCAAGTTATTGTTTTGTGTAATCTATAAAGGTTTTTATGCTTCATTCATGGGGGGAGGGGTACTGGAGAGGGTTTTGTCTACACGATCGCCAATCCCATGTCCATTCTGAATTAGGATTCGATCGAGCTAAATTAACGTTTTCGCTAATTCTGTCTCGGTCAGCGAAAGGTCAACTTGAGTGTTGTTTGGAAATCACGTATAACGACGATCTGCATTGTTATTTTAAGATATTTTTTGATTAAAAATCTACATGAACACATTTATCTCTAATTTTCAGTCAATGTAGCTGGCGGCGTTGGCATCTGTACCGCTATTGTTAACGATTCAGCGGTTATACTGCTGAGGTTCACGCTAAAATAAAATACAAAATTTGTTATTAAAATTTTAAAACAACGAATGAAGAGCTTATTTAGCTTCTAATTTTAGGGCAACGCGGGTGCATGAAAATCGTTGTTTCTAATGTATATATATTGTTTGTTAGACAACATTTTTGACCAAAGTCAAGCCAAGGGGCATTAACCTATATGCAGGCTGTGCCGTCCTCGATATATTAAAATTGGTGACTTTAACTCTGGTTATTCATTTTAGAGAGCCTAAATATATATCTTGATTTACCAAAGTCAAGCCAAGCACCATTAACTTATATGCAGGCTGTGCCGTCCTCGATATATTAGAATTGGCGACTTTAACTCTGGTTTCTCCTTTTAGAGAGCCTAAATATCTTGATTTACCAAAGTCAAGCCAAGCACCATTAACTTATATGCAGGCTGTGCCGTCCTCGATATATTAAAATTGGTGAGTTTAACTCTGATTATTCATTTTAGAGAGCCTAAATATCTTGATTTAACAAAGTCAAGCCAAGCACCATTAACTTATATGCAGCTGTGCCGTCCTCGATATATTAGAATTGGTGACTTTAACTCTGGTTTCTCCTTTTAGAGAGCTTAAATGTCCTAATCGACCAAAGTCAAGCCAAGCGGCATTAATTTATATGCAGGCTGCGCCGTCCTCGATATATTAAAATTGGTGACTTTAACTTTGGTTTCTTCTTTTAGAGAGCCTAAATATCTTGATCGACCGATGTCTAGCCAAGCGGTATTAACCTATATGCAGGCTGTGCCGTCCTCGATATATTAGAATTGGTGACTTTAACTCTGGTTTCTCCTTTTAGAGAGCTTAAATGTCCTGATCGACCAAAGTCAAGCCAAGCGGCATTAACCTATATGCAGGCTGTGCCGTCTTCGATATATTAGAATTGGCGACTTTAACTCTGGTTTCTCCTTTTAGAGAGCCTAAATATCTTAATCGACCATAGTCAAGCCAAGCACCATTAAATTATATGCAGGCTGTGCCGTCCTCGATATATTAGAATTGGTGACTTTAACTCTGGTTTCTCCTTTTAGAGAGCTTAAATGTCCTGATCGACCAAAGTCAAGCCAAGCGGCATTAATTTATATGCAGGCTGTGCCGTCCTCGATATATTAAAATTGGTGACTTTAACTCTGGTTTCTCCTTTTATGGAGCCTAAATATCTTGATCGACTAAAGTCAAGCCAAGCGGCATTAATTTATATGCAGGCTGTGCCGTCCTCGATATATTAAAATTGGTGACTTTAACTCTGGTTTCTCCTTTTAGAGAGCCTATCGACCAAAGTCAAGCCAAGCAGCATTGACCTATATGCAGGCTGTGCCGTCCTCGATATATTAAAATTGGTGACTTTAACTCTGGTTATTCATTTTAGAGAGCCTAAAATTACCAAGTCAAGCCAAGCACGGCATTAACTTATATGCAGGCTGTGCCGTCCGCGATATATTAAAATTGGTGACTTTAACTCTGATTTCTCCTTTTAGAGAGTCTATCGACCAAAGTCAAGCCAAGCGGCATTAACCTATATGCAGGCTGTGCCGTCCTCGATATATTAGAATTGGTGACTTTAACTCTGGTTTCTCCTTTTAGAGAGCTTAAATGTCCTGATCGACCAAAGTCAAGCCAAGCGGCATTAATTTATATGCAGGCTGTGCCGTCCTCGATATATTAAAATTGGTGACTTTAACTCTGATTTCTCCTTTTAGAGAGCCTATCGACCAAAGTCAAGCCAAGCGGCATTAACCTATATGCAGGCTGTGCCGTCCTCGATATATTAAAATTGGTGACTTTAACTTTGGTTATTTATTTTAGAGAGCCTAAATATCTTGATCGACCAAAGTCAAGCCAAGCGGTATTAACCTATATGCAGGCTGTGCCGTCCTCGATATATTAAAATTGGTGACTTTAACTCTGGTTTCTCCTTTTATGGAGCCTAAATATCTTGATCGACCAAAGTCAAGCCAAGCGGCATTAATTTATATGCAGGCTGTGCCGTCCTCGATATATAAAAATTGGTGACTTTAACTATGATTTCTCCATTTAGAGAGCCTAAAACCTACACCAAGCAAGCAAGCCAAGCGCCCGCCCCCCCAACCGACCCACAACCCAAACGACCACCCGCCCCCGCCGGTCTCCTCGATATTTAAATTGGTGCTTCTCTGTCAGCTAATGCCTGATCGACCAAAGTCAAGCCAAGCGGCATTAACCTATATGCAGGCTGTGCCGTCCTCGATATATTAAAATTGGTGACTTTAACTCTGGTTATTCATTTTAGAGAGCCTAAATATCTTGATTTACCAAAGTCAAGCCAAGCACCATTAACTTATATGCAGGCTGTGCCGTCCTCGATATATTAGAATTGGTGACTTTAACTCTGGTTTCTCCTTTTAGAGAGCTTAAATGTCCTGATCGACCAAAGTCAAGCCAAGCGGCATTAATTTATATGCAGGCTGTGCCGTCCTCGATATATTAAAATTGGTGACTTTAACTCTGATTTATCCTTTTAGAGAGTCTATCGACCAAAGTCAAGCCAAGCGGCATTAACCTATATGCAGGCTGTGCCGTCCTCGATATATTAAAATTGGTGACTTTAACTCTGGTTATTCATTTTAGAGAGCCTAAATATCTTGATTTACCAAAGTCAAGCCAAGCACCATTAACTTATATGCAGGCTGTGCCGTCCTCGATATATTAGAATTGGTGACTTTAACTCTGGTTTCTCCTTTTAGAGAGCTTATATGTCCTGATCGACCAAAGTCAAGCCAAGCACCATTAACTTATATGCAGGCTGTGCCGTCCTCGATATATTAGAATTGGTGACTTTAACTCTGGTTTCTCCTTTTAGAGAGCTTAAATGTCCTGATCGACCAAAGTCAAGCCAAGCGGCATTAATTTATATGCAGGCTGTGCCGTCCTCGATATATTAAAATTGGTGACTTTAACTCTGGTTTCTCCTTTTAGAGAGCCTAAATATCTTGATCGACCAAAGTCAAGCCAAGCGGTATTAACCTATATGCAGGCTGTGCCGTCCTCGATATATTAAAATTGGTGACTTTAACTCTGATTTCTCCTTTTAGAGAGTCTATCGACCAAAGTCAAGCCAAGCGGCATTAACCTATATGCAGGCTGTGCCGTCCTCGATATATTAAAATTGGTGACTTTAACTCTGGTTATTCATTTTAGAGAGCCTAAATATCTTGATTTACCAAAGTCAAGCCAAGCACCATTAACTTATATGCAGGCTGTGCCGTCCTCGATATATTAGAATTGGTGACTTTAACTCTGGTTTCTCCTTTTAGAGAGCCTAAATATCTTGATCGACCAAAGTCAAGCCAAGCGGCATTAATTTATATGCAGGCTGTGCCGTCCTCGATATATTAAAATTGGTGACTTTAACTCTGATTTCTCCTTTTAGAGAGCCTATCGACCAAAGTCAAGCCAAGCGGCATTAACCTATATGCAGGTTGTGCCGTCCTCGATATATTAAAATTGGTGACTTTAACTTTGGTTATTTATTTTAGAGAGCCTAAATATCTTGATCGACCAAAGTCAAGCCAAGCGGTATTAACCTATATGCAGGCTGTGCCGTCCTCGATATATTAAAATTGGTGACTTTAACTCTGATTTCTCCTTTTAGAGAGCCTATCGACCAAAGTCAAGCCAAGCAGCATTGACCTATATGCAGGCTGTGCCGTCCTCGATATATTAAAATTGGTGACTTTAACTCTGGTTATTCATTTTAGAGAGCCTAAATATCTTGATTTACCAAAGTCAAGCCAAGCACCATTAACTTATATGCAGGCTGTGCCGTCCTCGATATATTAGAATTGGTGACTTTAACTCTGGTTTCTCCTTTTAGAGAGCTTAAATGTCCTGATCGACCAAAGTCAAGCCAAGCGGCATTAATTTATATGCAGGCTGTGCCGTCCTCGATATATTAAAATTGGTGACTTTAACTCTGGTTTCTCCTTTTAGAGAGCTTAAATGTCCTGATCGACCAAAGTCAAGCCAAGCGGCATTAACATATATGCAGGCTGTGCCGTCCTCGATATATTAGAATTGGTGACTTTAACTTTGGTTTCTCCTTTTAGAGAGCTTAAATGTCCTGATCGACCAAAGTCATGCAGCTTTCACAGAAAAATGCGTGCAAAAACCGGGCAGTTTTGTCTCTTACGGCCGTCTGTAAGAGACAAAAATCTCTTAAGGCTGGCTGTATAAAATTTTAGTTTCATATAGGTAGCTATAAGGCACATTTGTCTCTTATGGTCAATTGTAATATATTTTAATCTCTTACAGACAACTGTAAGATATTTTAGTCTCTTACAGCCGTCTGCAAGAGATTTTTGTCGGTTAGAGCTGGCCACAAGAGATAAAAGTCTTTAACGACTGGCCTTAAGAGATAAAAATAACTTAAGGACAGATATAACAGATTTTTGTTTGTAATGTACTGCCGTTAAAGACAAAAGTCTCTTAAAGCCAACCGTAAGAGACTTCAAAACCTTACGGATAGCTGTAAGAGACATTTGTCTCTCTGACAGCTCGCTATAAAAGACAACAGTTTCTTGCAGCTAGCCGAAAGAGACAAATTCTGTTGTGGCTAAGTGAAAGAGATTTATGCCTGTTTAACTCGCTGTTAGAGATTGGTGTCTGTATCGGGCATTTGTAAGAGATAAACGTATCGTATGGTAAGCTGTAGTTTCATGCCTGATCTGCATATATACTGAGACAGAGTCAAATTACAAGAGTGGACATTCGTATGATTCAACACGTATTAGTACTATTAATGCAGGTCATGTAAGCTTTGAAAGTGTGTATTAAGTAACCGAAACTATAACTGTAAATTTTTGAAGGCAATTAGGACCAGATCTTATCAACCTAAAAATAGAAATATCATGAAAGTTGTTCAATCCTACAGCGTTTGTAAATAAATTTAAATTGACGTCTAACCATCGAGAGCCGCTTTTGTAATAATTTTCAGTAGCAACGAAGTCAGAAAGTTGTTAACACTATGTAATATCCAGTTAGATTCAATATATCATTAAATAAATAGAAGTTCAATTCCTGTATATGTTAAATAGCTTTCGCGCATTAAATATTGCAAACAGTGGCCGGTTGTTTATTTTATATTGTCGAATTTCCTAATATATATTGTTAGAGATGAAAACCTTGAGTCTGTACACTAACTACATATGCACGCGGGTAATGAGGACTGTAATCAGAATTTTTGGGCCGGGGGCAGGATTCGTGACAATCTGACGAAAGAACGCAACTGTGCGCGAATACTGCAGATTTTACATTCATCTCAGTTCACATAATTCCGCCACACAAAATGTCTGGCAGGTGAAACACCCCATACCCCAAGCCACGGTTATGCTATTAACATAATTAGTTATCTACGTATCTACGACGTTCCTTCTCAATCAAGCGCTTGTTATTATTTATAATATAATTATTTAAATATATTGATTATATTTTAGGAGACACGTTCAGCAAATCTAGAGAAGTCAAATTTCACGAAAATATATTAATGTGAAGGAAAGTCAGCAGGGGCGTCACCAAAAAATTTTATTTGGTGGGGGCACCCACAACTTGTGAGGGTCAACAAAACATGTTATTTGACGATATCGTGTTGAAAAAATTTTGCTGTAGCTGTGAACTGTGCGCACGAATATCAAACTGTGGCACACTCTCCCGTAGCGACACCGCTGCATGTACATAAAAGTACAAAAAATGAAGTGTTATGAACACGAACAGATTCATTAGCAATATTACACCAAAACTATCAAACTGCTAAACATATGGTGAAACAATAAAATATGCCATCAACCACTGGCGGGTTATGCGGAGAAAGGTGATGGGGATTCGGACCCTCCCCCTACCCACATTTCACACAGGAGGTCTGTGCTGGGATAGATTCCCTTTTTTGGTAGTGTTGGACCTCCACATAAATTTAATGTCGTTCAATTACCTCGTATATCTGCCAAAAATTTTCGCTTGTAATATTAAGAACACAGTGTGTACATAAACATTAGTGTTTTGCTTGTGACACAACGCAAGGTTACACGTGAAGATTTCATTGATATGCGCCGTCTTTCACGTGAAAATATTAATGTGTTGCGTCATTTCCCATTTTATTTTGCGTTATAGATATGACAACGTGTACAAAAGCATGGTAGCAAGAGCGGATAAGGAAGGCAAGATAGTTGATGGGATTCGAAGTCCCCACCGAGACATAAATCAATCAAATCGTAGGGATGTCAACTAAATATTGATGTTAATGTAAAAATTTTATTGCACGAAAGGAATGACTTAGAACACAGAGATTTGTCAGAGGTAGGTAAATTGATACTTATACAAAAGTGTTTTATCTGTCTTGTGCCAAATATAGATGATAACTTCTATTTTTAGCTGCCCGGTTGATTTTTATCCGTGTCAGACTCCTTACAGAAAAATCCAAAATTGATTGGCAGCGTACAATATATATAAATAGCGATTATAAGGTATTTTACGCTTTCCACGAATCCGTTATATCTAGTAGTACTTGGTATTTTGTCCTGTGTCAAAAAAAATAAATGTAACAGTTTTAGAACAAACCTTTTCTAAGGGTATAGGTTATGGTAATATACACATTTAAAGTTTTGATTCTTGTTGTGTCATGAATGATCATGCATCTTTATGTCAGGAAACAAGGCCCGGCCCAGCCCTGTTTAGATTCACGTATGTGTTATACATGGACGAAAGGGTGTCCAATAGAGACTCCAATTACAGACCCAGTACCCACGCATTGGTGTAACTCCTTAAATTTATGTTGTAAAACAATACACTTAGCGTGTGGTGGTTCTGGAAATTTACTAGAAAAGAGTATCTCTGTTTTCAGAATTCAAACAGAAGCAAAAATTGTCTATAAAGCTATCGTTCGACAGAGACTCACGGCAGCACAAATAACATAGAGACCACTGATGTCGATGGCTAATGTTTACTCATGGTATTTTGTGATTTCAAATAATTTTTAAGGCCCGTGTCACCTTTAGATGCCCGCACGTTATAAAAAAGAACACCTTAGAGCTGGGGAGATCGGAGGGCGGCAGCTTCCCTACTTAGGCTTAGTACATGGCTCACACAGAAACCTACCTTAGGCTAAGACTAAGGTTTAGTATATCGAGAACTGCATAGCATGCATTTCACTTCAGCCCCTAAAGGTTACATTGACTATTTTTTATATACTGAAAATCTGTTTTCTTTATGGCCTCCACACAATTCCCCTTCGTATGTAATTGCATCTCCGCATGATCCAGTTTTGCAAATGCGAACATGGGCTCTGAGACTTAAGGACGTAATTTGCGAGCATATGCGTTTGTCAATTTGGAGCCTTGTCCACATTCATGAAGCCGCCGACTGAACTGGATTGCTGCTTTGGCGTTGTTTGCGTATAAAATTATGCAAAAATGAATCGAGTGCCGTATCGCAAATTGTTTCCGAGTGCATAAGGAAAAATCGTGATGTGAGTTCATAAATTGACTTCATAAAAGAACAACCCAGAGGTGAAGGTGATTCAAGCATTAATTTGAATTCAATAATTAAATGTAATGAGTACCATTAAAAGAAAAAGTCAAAAGAGGGTATGTCTAACCGTTAAATTATACTTCATCTTGTTCTAAATGATGAGTCAAAAAATCTGAAGACGCATCCGGTCCGGAACAAATTATTATCGCTCCAGACTATTTCACAGGACCGTACCAGTCGGCAAAACCAGTCGCAACTAACTAAGTCGGGAAAACTACTCAGGAAAAGAGTTGCAGATAACTTAACGCGGTTTAATATTTTTTTGCAAAATATGGGTTTCAATTTAGGTTGTGCGGCAAAAATACACACGAAATTCCTAATTTATTATTAACAATTTCGAATTTTATGTTCATACCTATATCCATAAGGAACGAAAATATTATGTGCCTGTTAGGAACAACGCTTGGCACTCTGAAATATTGCCATAGCATTTGTTTGCACAATAGCTATAGCGTGAAGCGTGTCAAAACTGTCTTTATTGCTTAGCACGGACAAATTCATGCGCGACGAAAAAGAATTAAAATTCTAAATTTATAAGCATGTCTAATAGTTTTCGGTAGACAGTTTTCTTTAGTTTTGAAACTATAGCCTGCATCTAGGTCGCAGAGGAGGTGTCGAGGATGTTTAGAAAACAGCCATATTAGTATTCCCTAAAACTTACTATTAATTGAGTGTGTTGACTTTGTTTGAGATCGCGTTTGAATTAAGAAAAACACAAATACAGCTATGGATAGAGAATCCCTGCTTTTTCTGTTTGAATTTATGATTCCGCAGTTTGTTAGGAATACATCATATGGCGTTTGCCCAAAGCCAATATCTTGATTGCTTGAGCGGTTTTGGCGATAAAATACGAAAACAGAAATACTACTTGACACCACATTCGCGAAAGTTTGGAGAGTTTCAACAGGTGCAAATAGGTAAGATTGCTTATATTTTTCAGACAAATTTCGAGAGCTTAAGCAGTTGGCACAAACCTAATGTTGTTGAAGCTAACTATTAGAATTTTTGGTCTGTAACTGACGTATTATCTAATCTCGCTTATACTATGGAGAAAGCACTAGGAAATCTTGGAATAACGGAGCGACTTCAGTTTGGGCGGGCACCTACATATTACGAACATAGTGTATTAACTCTGCTCTTATACTCCGATTCAATTGTGATAATGTTGCGTCCCAATCAAGGAAAATACTAGTACAACAGATTACTTTTTAGTTGATAAGAAACGCTTGTAGCACATTTCTGCGACACATTTACATCTGTCAAAGTGGTCCTATGAAATCTGTTCACTCTGTTTGATATCTCGAAGCACAAACAAGATGAAAACGCGGTCTTTAATGCTTTTCATGAACATAATTTTTGATATCAGATTAGCTGGCCACCGATCAAGGTTGAAAATGGAAACGATACAAGGTCCTATTCTTTTTCGAAACAACTTTGCATACATTACGAATGTATGTGAAGAGGAAATGTAGCATTTAGTTGTACCGTTATATGAAAATTTTATTTCTTGTTTGTCAACTTTTTTATAGTTGATAAGCTCACAAACTCAAGCTACTGCCAATTCATTTTTATAACTGAGCACCGTTACTTTCTATCATGGACCTAGTTGATGTCAGGGGCGCACAATCCCAGCTGTGAGTGGGGCTCCAGCTGTATTAGCCACATAAGTTTGGTTACACAAAATTTTTCAGTCGGAACAAATGACTGGCAGTGTGTATAGAATTTATGTGTCTATAAGAAGGTAGGGTTACCCCTATGGGTCGGAGCTCCGAAACAGTATCTATACCCCTTCCTACACGACCCCAACAACCGACATTTACTTCCCCACTGTGAAGCGCGCCGAGCGCTCACAGAAAATTTTTGAGAAATGTGACATGATTGGAGACGATTTTAGTAAAATTTAGCACAAATTAGCAAAAAATTGGGAAAATTTTTGGCAAAAATACGAGGTAATTGAACGACATTAAATTTATGTGGAGGTCCAACACTACCAAAAAAGGGAATCTATCCCAGCACAGACCTCCTGTGTGAAATGTGGGTAGGGGGAGGGTCCGAATCCCCATCACCTTTCTCCGCATACACCGCCAGTGGTTGATGACATATTTTATTGTTTCACCATATGTTTAGCAGTTTGATAGTTTTGGTGTAATATTGCTAATGAATCTGTTCGTATTCATAACACTTCATTTTTTGTACTTTTATGTACATGCAGCGGTGTCGCTACGGGAGAGTGTGCCACAGTTTGATATTCGTGCGCACAGTTCACAGCTACAGCAAAATTTTTTCAACACGATATCGTCAAATAACATGTTTTGTTGACCCTCACAAGTTGTGGGTGCCCCCACCAAATAAAATTTTTTGGTGACGCCCCTGCTGACTTTCCTTCACATTACAATATTTTTGTGAAATTTGACTTCTCTAGATTTGCTGAACGTGTCTCCTAAAATATAATCAATATATTTAAATAATTATATTATAAATAATAACAAGCGCTTGATTGAGAAGGAACGTCGTAGATACGTAGATAACTAATTATGTTAATAGCATAACCGTGGCTTGGGGTATGGGGTGTTTCACCTGCCAGACATTTTGTGTGGCGGAATTATGTGAACTGAGATGAATGTAAAATCTGCAGTATTCGCGCACAGTTGCGTTCTTTCGTCAGATTGTCACGAATCCTGCCCCCGGCCCAAAAATTCTGATTACAGTCCTCATTACCCGCGTGCATATGTAGTTAGTGTACAGACTCAAGGTTTTCATCTCTAACAATATATATTAGGAAATTCGACAATATAAAATAAACAACCGGCCACTGTTTGCAATATTTTATGCGCGAAAGCTATTTAACATATACAGGAATTGAACTTCTATTTATGTAGTGATATATTGAATCTAACTGGATATTACATAGTGTTAACAACTTTCTGACTTCGTTGCTACTGAAAATTATTACAAAAGCGACTCTCGATGGTTAGACGTTAATTTAAATTTATTTACAAACGCTGTAGGATTGAACAACTTTCATGATATTTCTATTTTTAGGTTGATAAGATCTGGTCCTAATTGCCTTCAAAAATTTACAGTTATAGTTTCGGTTACTTAATACACACTTTCAAAGCTTACATGACCTGCATTAATAGTACTAATACGTGTTGAATCATACGAATGTCCACTCTTGTAATTTGACTCTGTCTCAGTATATATGCAGATCAGGCATGAAACTACAGCTTACCATACGATACGTTTATCTCTTACAAATGCCCGATACAGACACCAATCTCTAACAGCGAGTTAAACAGGCATAAATCTCTTTCACTTAGCCACAACAGAATTTGTCTCTTTCGGCTAGCTGCAAGAAACTGTTGTCTTTTATAGCGAGCTGTCAGAGAGACAAATGTCTCTTATAGCTATCCGTAAGGTTTTGAAGTCTCTTACGGTTGGCTTTAAGAGGCTTTTGTCTTTAACGACAATACATTACAAACAAAAATCTGTTATAACTGTCCTTAAGATATTTTTATCTCTTAAGGCCAGTCGTTAAAGACTTTTATCTCTTGTGGCCAGCTCTAACAGACAAAAATCTCTTGCAGACGGCTGTGAGAGACTAAAATATCTTACAGTTGTCTGTAAGAGATTAAAATATCTTACAATTGACTATAAGAGACAAATGTGCCTTATAGCTACCTATATGAAACTAAAATATTATACAGCCAGCCTTAAGAGATTTTTGTCTCTTACAGACGGCCGTAAGAGACAAAACTGCCCGGTTTTTGCACGCATTTTTCTGTGAAAGCTGCATAATCGTTAGTATAAAACAAATCCTACCCTTAACTGATAAGACTAGGGCTACTCTTTGCACTCCCCTATCCTGCTAGAAGGGTCGGAGGGCTCGGGCCCAAGTATGGGCACTCACGCTAATCGCTAGTATAAACAATTCCTAACTTTAATTAATAAGACAACTGTTGCTCTTTGCACTTCTATCTTAATAAAAGGGTGGGAGGGCTCGGACCCAAGTAGGGGCACTCACACTAATCGCTAGTATATAACCAATCCTAACTTTAATTGATAAGACAAGGGCTGCTCCTTGGACTCCCTATATTATGAGAAGGGTAGGAAGGCTCTGCATGCAGTAGTGGCACTCACACTAATCGATAGTATGTAACAACTTAGAATACCGCACTTAAATTTGTCTTTGTTGATATGTGTGTACAGAACCTCCAATGTCCCCTAAGGGAGAAGGGCGATGGTGGCCCCAATAGCTTAAGGTCAGACTTGGCTATGACTAACTATGGGCGCAAATGGAGTGGGGCCGTAACGGTACCACCCCTTCCTTCACAATTTAGATAGGGCGGCTGACATACCCACTTCTTACTGTAAATGTAGAAACACAGATTTGGACACCTATTTACGTTATCGTTTTAAATTATAAGTTATATATATAATATTTACAAAAAAATAATTATGTAACTATCAGAAGATTCCATTTTCAGCATTTAATGCTCAAGAGATCCATCTTCAGTAACTTATCGCATTATTGTGCTCAACAAGGTGAACAACGATATATCAATTTTCGGAAAAAAGAAGAAGACAAACTTTTCATAGAAGAAATAATATTTTATAAATAGACAGTATAAAATCTGGTTCGTGGAATCTGTCATCATATAAAACACGAAATTGCTTCATATTCCAGCTAGTGCTTTTTCGTCGTGTTATTCCATTGGCCAAGCTATTCCATGAAGCTGAGGAGCGTGCGCTATAGGCAGGCCGTGCCGTTCTCGATATACTAAGCCTAATCCTGAGTCTTAGCCGAAGCTGAAGTCCTTATATTAAGCATACACTAAACCTAAGACTAAGTGGTGGGGCTACAGCTCCCGAATCCTTAGCCTTAGGTTGTGTTCTATTCTTATGTATATATATCGCTACGCCCCTCAGCTTGACTTGGTATATGATACTTAATAATACAAATCAAAAAAATTGGCGAAACAACATCGTTACTTGCTCACTGACCTGCATGTCGAACGGATAATGTTGAACGTCCATTGTGCACGAACTTTTCAAAATCGCAGCTGACAACCAAGTAACATTTCCGCGATAGTCGACAAATACGTTCGTATTTTTAATTGCGGTATTGTACTGAGAATCGGCACTAAAAATATACACATGTAATTACTTTTTCGCTATCTTAACACGTGCAGAGTAATCACTGGGATAATAACTTAAATAGTTTTTTCTAGAATACTATTAGTAAAGGCTGAAAACGATATTTTTATAACATGTTTTTACTAAATTTTACCGCTATAATATTAACACTAGGTGTAGCAAATGGCATCTGTCAAAGATTCGATGGATACTTTGATAATCCGTTAAGTGTCTCCGCATGATGCTAATTTGCATAAGGTTATGGTGAACATTGACTGTATTCGTAGCTAGAGTCCGAGTCATCCAACTTTATTATACATGCTGGTGTTTGTGTGTACGAAACGTGAATAACTTAGTCTTTAGAAATGCGAGGGTGGCGGTTCATAGTTAGTTTCTCTGGTACTAGTTTTTATGGTTTCTAGTTGTTCTGAAATATATCTTTATATAGTATATACTGTTATACCTTTCGGTTACTCTTTGTTATTTTTCAGAATAATATATGCAAATGTGTTGAAGTAAAAAATATAAATATCTACCCAATCACATTCAGTATCCATCTGCAGCGGGTTATTACTTATATGGTCCTTCGGACAATTTATCGGTGACTTTACGACAAACATTCTTCTCGCTCCACCGGATAATACGGTTAGCATTTAATATATTTGTTGTAAATTTCGCGGGATCTTGATAGTAAATCACGAACGTCTGTCAGAATTAGTCAAACATGTTAATATCAATGGTTATCGTAATATATCAGTAGATAATACTGGTACGGCATAACATTTTTATAGATGGTGATTAGTATTATTAGGATGAAGGCTGATTAATGGGAACAATGCTGTATTTATGCCATTGATTAGATTAACCATCGGCTGACTGCCCATAGCGCTAGATCCGTATTAATGTTGCATCTGACGATCACAAATAAGCATGAAACATCCAATATGGTTAACATATCTATACATACGTACGAGCATTGATTGATACTGTAATTTTGACGCTATAATATGATATTTGCAGTTCGGGCTTTAAAGTATACGTATATGGGGAGGTTACGTAATTTTGAATTTACAAGGGCATAAACCGGTTTATGTGTATATGATTTGTTTATTTTACACAGTAATCAATGGCTGATACGGTAAAATTACGTATTAAGCAGAGAGGGGCTCTTAGGACTAATGTTGGCAAAGAAATAAAACGGGCAACAGGGTTACCGTATCCAACCAATGCTGAAAATTCCGAATTTTTACAAGCATCTATTTCGAAGCTGAATGACTATAGGGCACGTTTGTCAGTATTAAATGATGAAATATTGCTTGCATTGGTTAGTGATGAAGATGTTTCGAGGGAAGTTGAGTCAGCGGCTGAGGCTGATGATTCCATCCTGGATGCCGTGGCCACGCTTTCGGCTAAGCTTGATAGCTACAGGAAATCATCCCAGCACGTTGGTAGTGTCTCTTCAGCAGAGCTTAACACATCGCAGCAACCGGGATCCGAAGGTAGACCGTCGGTGCAGTTGCCTAAGTTGCAGATTGCCAAATATGGAGGCGATCCATTAAAGTGGCAGGAATTCTGGGATCAATTCAGTTCCACGATCCACGACAACAGTGATTTGGCGACAATCGATAAGTATAAATACCTTCGTAGTTTTTTGATTGGCGACGCCTTACGACTCATCGAAGGCTATAGGCTGACATCAGAGAACTATAACTCAGTTGTCGAAGCATTGAGCGAGCGATACGGCAATAAGCAAATTGCAATAAACACTCACATCGATGCCCTATTGTCAATTCCGGTTGCGACACACGAAACCTGCTAGCTTCAAAAGACCTACGACGACTGTGAACGACACATTAGAAGTTTGATAGCTCTAGGTCTGGCTGAAGAAACCTTCGGCCAGGTATTTACTCCGATAATCCTATCAAAACTTCCCTTCTACGTCAAAATGGAATTATACCGGAAGATCGGGGCAAACACGTGGACTCTTACTAGTCTACGAGAGCTTCTCAAAGAAGAGATCCGTGCTAGGGATATGAGTCAACGGTCGGTTGGTGGTCACAGCCAAACGGACGGCAGCAACAGTGGAACATCGGGAAGGATTCGTTCACTGCATAGGGGGAAGCCTCGCACAGGAACATCGTCAGCACTCATGGCAAATAGTCCACGCCGTAACATTCGATGTAGTTTCTGTGGTGAATCCCACTACACAGATCAGTGTAAACGGTATCCAGTTGTTCAATCACGCCGTCAAAAAATCCAAGGCAGATGTCAAATCTGTCTCAGCTCCAAACACAACACTCAAAAATGCCCAGTTCGTCAAAACGAGTGTTTCTACTGCCACAAACAGGGTCATCATCGAGCCCTGTGCCATACTCATTTTTCTGGCAATTCAAATCGCCATCAACACCGTGGGTCGATAACAACTGGTGACAATTTGACAACGGGTAACAGTCAGACGACAAGTCATGACTCCACTCCTGTTGATTCTGCTTTGCTGTCATCCGGAGAGCAGTCAATCTTGCAAACCGCCATTGCAAGTGTGCGCGGCACCGGCGGCGGCAAGCCGTTGACTGCACGTTTGATGTTTGATACCGGCAGCTCGCGAACTTTCATCACATCGCGATTGGCAAAGGACATCAAAGCCAGACAGAATGGGCAAGATATCATGTCATTGGCTGGGTTTGCGGCGAGCAAACGCACAACAGTGACGTATCCAAACGTGTCCTTCGATGTCATTTTGTCCGATGGTTCTGCAAAACAGGTGACAGCTAATGTCATCCCGACAATTTCATGCCCCATTCAAAAATGGCCCGTAGACGTCAACAAATACCCTGTTATGCGAAATATACGATTGGCCGAGCCGTTGTCGACACACCCGGAGATGGTCCACGTCGATATTCTCATTGGCACCGATTTCTATTATGATTTTATTGGAAGCGAACGCGTCCAGTGCCATGATGGGCTCGTGTTCTTATCATCGTCCTTGGGATTCATTACGACAGGCCGTGTGGAAGCTCAAGTCGATACTGTGCTGAACGTTTCGACTTTGCACATGTCAACAGAACTCACCACGGGTGTAGAACGATTTTGGAGTCTCGAAGACATTGGAATCAAGTCGCCGTCTACAACGAACGCGGATGAAGAAGCTTTGAGCCATTTTAATGAGACAGTTACATATCATGACGGTCGCTATACAGTATCTTTCTCGCTCAAGTCGGATGCGCCTGACCTGCCAGACAACAAGAAACTGGCGTTTGTCCGACTGAAATCACTCATCAAACGGCTGTCTGTTGACCCCAAATTATTCGCCGCGTACGACGATATCATTCAAGACCAAATTACAAAGGGCATTGTAGAAGTTGCCCCAGTGGCGACCCCAGATGACATTGTCCACTACGTCCCCCATCAATGCGTTATGACTCCACAAAGGACAACCACGAAAATTCGGATAGTGTACGATGCCTCTGCTAAAGCAACACGAACATCGCCAAGTCTAAATGACTGCATGCACCGTGGTCCCGTCCTATTGGATGATTTGTGTGGTTTGTTGCTCCGCTTTCGCATGCATCCAATTGCCGTCGTGAGCGATATCGAAAAGGCGTTCTTGCAGGTGGGGCTCCATCCTCCTTCGCGCAATCTTGCTCGCCTCATGTGGGTGAAAAACCCATGTCAGCCACTCGCTGGCGATAACCTAATGGTTCTCCGCTTTGCTCGGGTATTTTTTGGTGCCATCGCAAGTCCGTTTTTGCTGGCAGCGGTAATACATCACCACTTAAAACAGTCAAATATTCCCGCAGCATCCCAAATACTTGGAAACATCTATGTGGACAACATTGTCACTGGAATGCGAACCACAACTGAAGCCAAAACGTTTTACAGTCAAGCCAAACTTCTTTTTGGACAAGCGTCGATGAACCTCCGTGAGTGGTTTACAAATGACATTGCTTTACGGGATGACATCAACCCATCTGACCGTGGGAACAGCACTGTAACCAAAGTATTGGGTATGTCGTGGAATACCGATTCCGATACTTTAACTTGTTCATCATTTAAAACTCCGGTCAATACTATCAACACGAAGCGGCTTGTCCTCAAACACTTGGCTAAGGTCTTCGATCCTTGCGGTCTTTTTGCTGCGATTACAATTTCGGGCAAAATATTCATCCAACGCTTGTGGGAACAAAACTATGGATGGGATGATGTGTTACCACAAGAAGATACTGAGCAATGGCGGCAGTGTGCAACGCAGCTACGACGCATTCCAGAACACACGCTGAAGCGGTACATCCATCTTACCCCAAATTTGGTAGCCGATACCAAATTAGAGCTGCATTGCTTTTGTGACGCTTCAGCTAAAGCTTATGCAGCTAATATCTATCTTCGAGCAACATCACCACAAGCGAACAAGGTTGAGCTCCTATTCGCAAAATCGCGCGTGGCTCCAGTAAGGACAATGTCAATTCCCCGACTTGAATTAATGGCTGCCCTAATTGGGACTCGACTGATAGACTTCGTTGATTCACAGCTCCGTCTTCCCATATCCCGAAAAATACTGTGGTCTGACTCGCAGTGCGTCCTACACTGGCTGGTCAAGCAATCCATCACGACAGCGTTTGTAAAAAATAGAATCTCCGAGATTAAATCGTATCCCAACATCGTTTTCCGATATGTGCCCACAAAAGACAATCCAGCTGATTTAGCAACGCATGGATGTTCATTTGAAGCGCTTGTAAAAAGTAAACTCTGGTGGAAAGGTCCGTGTTTTTTGACAATGGGTGACGAAAATTGGCCGCCAGATATCGACAAAGCTATGCCATCTCAAACTACGGAATCAGAAGAGGTAAATACGATCGCCCAAACTGTTATGGTTCATTCGAATAAAGACCCCTTGTTGAATGTGGCAGACCATTCGAGCCTCATCAGACTCTACCGGGTTACGGCCTGGATTCGGCGATTTGTCCACAATTGTCGTCATAAGGATGGAATATTTGGCCCATTGTCATCACATGAGTTGGCAGAGTCACGAATTTTTTGGGATCGCTATACACAGTTGACGGCCTTTCCGGATGTGGGCCTATCCCCAACTCGCAAACAGTGTCGCAAAACGTTTGGAAATCTAAACATTTTTGCTGACGTTGATGGTTTGCTAAAGTGCGACGGAAGACTTCAACAAGCCGATATGGATGACGGGACCAAATTCCCAATACTGCTGCCTAAGAATCACCCGTACACTGATTTAATTATCGACAACTGTCTCAAACAACTTTACCATTCGGGGGTAGCACACACTCTTGCCCAGTTGCGTCAACAATACTGGGTTGTCCATGAACGAAATCAAATAAAACGCGTGCTCAGTCGCTGTGCAGTTTGCAAAGCAGCACATGGAGGTCATTTCCGTGCGCCACCTTACCCACCGTTGCCTGAATTTAGAGTCACGCCCCAAAAACCGTTCAAACGGGTGGGAATAGATTATATTGGGCCGTTGCACATCAATACTCCCACAGGAACACAAAAAGTGTGGATTTGCCTGCTCACATGTGCCATGATCCGAGCAATCCATCTTGAAGCAGTGGACGACTTGACGGCGGCTCAGTTTATCCTCTGTCTCCGTCGCTTCATTTCTACGCGTGGATTGCCGGATCTCATTGTTTCCGACAATGCAAAGCAATTTCACGCAGCAAACACAACCCTACACAAACTGTGGCGGAACTTCGAACAAAATGACGACGTACAGAATTTTGTGGCATCCCGTGGTATCAAGTGGCAATTCACAACCGAGCTAGCTCCATGGATGGGAGGTTTTTATGAACGTATGGTTGGGATTGCAAAACGTGCTCTCAAAAAATCGCTTGATCGAAGACGGGTCACCAAGACGGAACTTCTGACAGTGCTAGTAGAAGTCACAGCCGTGATCAATTCACGTCCTTTGGTTTACTCAGAAGCTTCGCCTTCTGAGTCACCACTTACCCGCTCGCATTTCCTTGGGGGGCCATACGAACCGGTTCCACAATTTTCGCTAGACAATAGCGGGACAACTCAACAACAAACAATAGCACAAAATTTAATCCAAAATTGGAAAAGGATTCAATCATTATTGGATTCTTTCTGGAATACTTGGCGTAATGAATATCTTTTGGGTCTTAGAACTGGCACGAGCCAGTTTAGACAACGAAATACAAATAACTCTGTCCCGTCAGTTGGTGAGGTTGTTTTAATTAAAGATCCTCTTCCCCGTTGCAACTGGCGGTTGGGTGTCATAACATCTCTGCGGGAGAGTGCGGACGGCCGCATTCGATCCGCATGCCTGAGACTCCCAAACAAAAGAACGATTAGCCGACCCATAAAATCACTGTTTCCGCTAGAAATTTCAGCTGATACACAAAACTCTGGGCATTCGACCGAAAACTCTTCAAAAGAGAAAATTTTCAAAACTTCAGCAGAATTGCACAGAAGGCAACCCGAGTTCATTGATTCGGATGTTTCCGAAGAATTTTAATTTAACATTAACATATTCCAGGTTACAATGGCACATATGATCGCTCTTCCGTCAAACCATGTGCTTTCGCGATTACGCGTACATAATCCTTCCCTAAAATTTGGCGATCTCGCATTCACTTCGATGGAAAAAGCGCGATACTACGTCACTCTAGTGCAAGAAGGAAATCAGAATCTTGCGCGCCGACTCGCAGTAAACTCTCTTTTGGATCAAAATCCTGGGGAAATTGCCGCATGGGTCAAGATCAACGGTGGCGCGACAAATGCCGAATGGAGCTTTCTTGCTCCATCTATTTTTGCCGATCTGATGTTGTATCAAATCACTCAGCAGCCACTGAATCCATTCGCAGCCGTCTTCATGGAAGTCTTTAACTCAACCGACGACCCAGTGAAGAACTTGAACTTTGTGCAGTGCACCGCAAGGCGTGAGTCTATCTGGGCGTGCGGTCTGCGGCCGAATGAGGTCTATGCCGGTAAGGAGCAGCATGGCTACAATTGCTATGGCAGGGTCCTCAACGACTTGGTGCAGAGGGTGGCAGACAAAAATTACGAATGGAACATCGTCTCCTGTGGCATTTTGCTGCGGCAGCAACAAGTTTCGCATGTCGATTACACAAAAACTGTCCTGTTGTTGTCAGACAGTATGTGTCGACATGTCGAGGCTATCGAGGGCGGTCATTGCGAGATCTTGTCCGGTGGTCGATATGAGGACATTGCGGACATCATTCAAAAGCGCAATTTCCGTTTCCGGGATTTCCATACGATTGTTATCCATTGCGGTATCAACGATGCCCAAAAGTCGAAAGAACGGCGGCATCAGTCATGGCGTACTTTGGAATCTGTGCTAAGACAAAGGTCCGGCGACCAGCCAGGCCCTCCAAATGTCTTTATTAGTGCCGCCATCCCTCACGACGATGTGCCAGTTGCATCGAAGTACACCCGATGGATCCGTAAGCAGTTACAGGATACCTCCATCTCAGTGGTCAACTGGCAGGAGCGCTATCCCAACAGCCCGTTTGGTCCAATAATGTACGACGATGATGGGTTTCACCTGAATCGCCGAGGCAACGTCGAGTTGTTTCGGTGTTGGTCGACCATCTTCCAGGACCTTTGGTTATCCAATTTGCTTTCCGGGACGAACGGATGTCTCAACGGCGGAATGCATTTGGCTTCTTCGATTAGAAATTATCCGCCCAACGGCCAATGACCAAAGAGCAATCCACTGCATTTCTACAGCATGTGAGTCAATCACTTGCCACATTGAAATTTTCAATCGCTCCGTCATTCCATCTATGCAAGCTGGCAAGTCTTGGTCTGTTGGGTGAGACAATCACTCATCTCCATTGCCAGTGACATTTATGATACATTTAGTGGAATGATTTGACAAAAATTATGGAAAAAATATTTTTGAGACGATTATTTTAAGGAGCATTAAACTTTAAGGGGGAGTGTCAAAGATTCGATGGATACTTTGATAATCCGTTAAGTGTCTCCGCATGATGCTAATTTGCATAAGGTTATGGTGAACATTGACTGTATTCGTAGCTAGAGTCCGAGTCATCCAACTTTATTACATGCTGGTGTTTGTGTGTACGAAACGTGAATAACTTAGTCTTTAGAAATGCGAGGGTGGCGGTTCATAGTTAGTTTCTCTGGTACTAGTTTTTATGGTTTCTAGTTGTTCTGAAATATATCTTTATATAGTATATACTGTTATACCTTTCGGTTTACTCTTTGTTATTTTTCAGAATAATACATGCAAATGTGTTGAAGTAAAAATTATAAATATCTACCCAATCACATTCAGTATCCATCTGCAGCGGGTTATTACTTATAGCATCAAAATTTATTACTATTTTTTGGCAATACTAAGCCTTTAGTGCATAAAGTAACATATTTGTAACACCGTACATTGCGAATGGGTGTGTTAACGGAGATTGACGTTCTGCGTTACGGGCTTAAAACAGAAATAGAAGCTACAACCGCCTAGTGCGACCTCAGAGCATCAAAATTTATTACTATTTTTTGGCAATACTAAGCCTTTAGTGCATAAAGTAACATATTTGAACACCGACATGCGAAGGGGGAACGGAGAGACGTCGCGACGGGGAGAAGCAACAGAACCAGACAACAGCGCGCGTCGAACCCAGAGCCGGCGATATTGGGTTCAGTCCGCGGGGCAAAACGTAGAAGAAAAGAAACGAAGAGCCGGGAACAAGAAACGGCCCCAAAAACAAGGCACACCACCCCACCCCTGGCGATCCGGGTTCAGTCCGCGGTGGCAAAACTTTGTTAGTAAGTAAAAGATTAACGATAGTAGCCGGTTTGTAATTTTCTAAGGAATGACGGTCCTTACAAATAACAAGTTGGTCACATCCAGGGGCGCCCAATCATTCCTCTAAGTCAAAGTTTTGTCCTAATAAATTTCAGACCAACATACATTTACTAACGAAACTATATAACCTTTCACTGAGTATATATTACAATTCTCTGCGCATGTAATGCGGCGTTCACGTTATAATGTCCCCAACGTTTGGAACCTATGTACCCCACACAGTGTCAGACACACTGTTGACAACAGGGTGTCTTAGACACCCCCATGTTTTTAATAAATTTTTTCAACGGTAGCTAGTTACGCGTATTACCACTTGCCGACAGTGTCAGGCACACCGTGTCTTCTGGCAGTTTTATTGACACTGTTCGGAATTATTTGAGCAATGTTCATATTGGCTAGATACAAATATCGAGAATTTAGGAAAAACTCCACAGGACAGTTGACTAATAAACCCCATTCGCTACAGACGATGTCCGTTATAGTTAATTCGCGCCAAATTGTAGCTAAGGGCGTGTACGACACTGTCTAGAAAAAATTTAGTAGCTAAGGGTGTGTCGTACACCCTCGGCATTTGATTTACAGTACGGGTGTCACCCTGACTGTCTATACGGTAGGGTCGCGACTACAGGGGGTTAAAAGTTCCAAACAGCGGGGACATTATAACGTGAACGCCGCATAATATGCCGCGTCGACTACAAAAGTATGTTTCACAGTCACATGCATTTCCTGGCGAATCTATATAACCTTTCATTGAGTATATATTACAATTATCTGCACGTGCAATATCCCGCGTTGACTACTAAAGTATGTTTCACACTCACATACATTTCCTGGCGGATCTATATAACCTTTCATTGAGCATATATTACTATTTTCTGGGTTTGCAATATGCTGCATTTACTACCAAAGTATTAACGCTATTCCAGTTGATATGTTCAGAAGTAGTAGCACTGTTACTTTTTAGAATATTACTTGCCGATGTTTGTAAGAGACCCACAACATAGTGGTCACAAACAATGAAATAGAATTCGATATGTTCAAATTATATATTCAACTATCCCGATATGTTCAAACGGAAATCAATATTAAGATTGTTTTATTAGAAAAATTAATTACCGGTATTTGTTAGGCTCTGCATACTTCAACAAGCAATGAATTATCACTAAAGTACAAGCCTGATATCTTACGAAACCTCAATTCTGTTTGAAAAGTTTGAGTGAGCAATAAAATGATATTCAGGTTTCATACGAAATTTGAGCATGGCTGAAAAAATAAATATGGCTTGTTGGATCGTGGAGGTATAATAAACAATATGTGACAAATTTACTACCTATTTTAAATGACCGCAAAACAAAACACATCCAGTGAATTCCGTATGTAGCCACATTCTTCGGCTCTACAACTTATTAGGTGCTACGGAAGTCGAGCCAAAAAGTTGGAGCATCAACAATGATGATCCTACAGGGCTTTAAATTTAATAAAAATGTCGCTATCTTAAACTGTTAAGCTCACATATATATTTAAAGCTAACTGAGATAGTATTTTAAAACTTCATTAAAATATCGTCAGGAGGCTCTTCGAGCACGCAATTTATAGCTTTACACGAGCCCTTTCACAAACTGCTGAGTTAATTGACAATAACTTTTCATAGCACAGTTGGGAAAGTACGACTTAAAATGGCTTTCAAACGCACTTGTTGTACAGCACAATATCGGGACGCCAAATCTGGTCGAACGGAATTCGGATAGTTTTTATTCCATCGTAGTTTGATGGTTCCCACGATAGTTTATAGTCTAGCCACATCTAAAAATTATAGAATTAAAAAAATTTAATTCTACCGTTTTTAGTCAGGTATTAATTCTGAAAATAAGTCTACCTACCAAGATAGTTCTTGGAAAACTCCTAAAAGATACACAAGGCACACTACTGAAACGGACCTACCTACCTACCATGATCATGTTAATCCTTGGGAAGCTTCTAAAATTTATGCAAAGTACACGTTTATAGTTAGCCAAATACACTACACAAATGCTAAAGCATAAAACCCATTAAATTCCCTATAATGCTCGCCAGATGATTTGCCCTTCAATTGTTACCATACCTTGAGCATAGAATATCAACTTTTAACCGTTTGGCAACCTTGAATCCAGGGGAAGAGTACACTATGAACCCTTGAAAAAGAGTGTCACGCTCATGCCACACTACACTATGTGCTTTGTGGCACGATGTTCTATTTTTGCGTCATTTGACCCAGTTTTAGGAAGAGACAAGTTGTCTCACTTTTCACCTGTCCCTCAAATTTTGTCCTGTTCCCCACCATTTGTTTTATATTTGAACAAAAAATAGTTTTTGTTTAAATGTGTAGCTGAAGTTGGGGAAGAGAGAACACAAAAGTTGTTGAGGCAGTATACAAGTTCGATGGACAGGACGAAGTTTTAGGAGACAGGACAAAAGTGGGAAACTGGGCATTTCTTCCTCGCAAAAAGTGAGACAGGAGACACAAAAAACGACCGCTTCATCTGACAGCATCTATATCGTCTATATAGTGTGGCATAAGCGTCACACACTTCTTCAAGGTTAATAATGACTTTTTGGTACTATGTAGCTAATATCTAAATACAAGAGTTCTGAGTAAATGAGAGAGTAATAACTAAGATTTTAATGACCCGGCAATGTCAAATAAGTTTCTTTGCTGAGTAGCAGTTAAAATAGGATAATATTCCGATTTTTATCCAATGTTTTTGATATAGCTTTGTCTAATGTTTTAATCCTTAGCTAAGTCAATTTATGTTTAATTCCTAATCACCAGGTAAGTTTAGTTTTTTGTGGTATGTCTGTACGCCCCTCAAGGTAAAGACATACCACATAAACATGAAATATGCGGAAGAAAATTAAATATAGGTACATAAAATAGTCGAAAAATTTCAGCAATAACCACCTCCTGTGGGAAAAAAATTTAGCGAAACTGCTCCCGTTACAAACTTCTGGATCCGTCACTGCTCGCTGCCGCTTCGCACTCAGTTTCAACACTTTGGAATGCTACTTTCGATCAAATGCTTCAAATCAACGTAGCATCGGGAGTCGAATTTAAGAAATGTGTGTCATAACTTTAAGTTCTTAAGTGCTAAGGCATGAGGCTCGCGCCATAACGATTCAATTCTAGTCGGCTCAGTCGGTCCCAACGATAAACGTTTAATCTAGATCGCACGAAATATATATTACTTTAAAAAGGTAAGGGTTAAGGTTTGTCCAAGTTTTATAATTAAATGTGCATGTCATACAAAAAGTAAGAGTGAGTGTAAAATTTCGTGTGCACATTTATGCGTAAGTAAACTTAATATCCCCGCCAACCATCCTATTTTGTAATTTTGCATAAGAATTGTTACGGAACGCTTTTTGGTCAATTGAAATTGGGTCTAAAACTGTTCGCGAACACACTGCTCGGGATTGAAATATAGCCGTTTTGTGTTCGAGAAAATTCAAGTAAAATTACTCGTGATTTACTGAATAATCGAACTTTAAATGATTATGCATAAGGGAACCGAATTTTTGTAAAATGAAAACGCCGAAATTCTGTTCCGGCACAAGATATAATTCTGACACTTGGATTTGATTTGGCGAATCTTGTGTTAGCGAAAAATCGAATGAAATTCATCGTATTTTCCGTAACAAAGGTTTGCGAAAAAATCGTATGCCAAGCGGACACATAGTGTGAATGTACTGTGAAGCTTTACAACTTATCCACATTTTATGGCAACAATTTTGCTGCAAAGTGAAAATAATCCTTATCTATCATTCTTTTGAATAAAGTAACTAACCTGGTTAATCCAAGCGTTAACTGTCACAATCTGATCACGTTCATCCTTAAAAGCCAGAAATCATTAAAACAGTAATAACTACGCATGAGTTACAAGTCACCTTTATTCCATTGAATAATCAATGTATTTTGGAGCGAAGTTATTATGGTGAAGTCAACCGCTTTATGTCAAATAAAAAATCACTGCAAAGACATTTTGCAATATAGACATTGTTTTAATAATTCCATTGAATTACAAGTCACCTCTATTCCATTGAATAATCAATGTATTTTGGAGTGAAGTTATTATGGTGAAGTCAACCGCTTTATGTCAAATAAAAAATCACTGCAAAGACATTTTGCAATATCGACATTATTTTAATAATTCCATTGAATTACAAGTCACCTCTATTCCATTGAATAATCAATGTATTTTGGAGTGAAGTTATTATGGTGAAGTCAACCGCTTTATGTCAAATAAAAAATCACTTCAAAGACATTTTGCAATATCGACATTGTTTTAATAATTCCATTGAATTACAAGTCACCTTATTCCATTGAATAATCAATGTATTTTGGAGTGAAGTTATTATGGTGAAGTCAACCGCTTTATGTCAAATAAAAAATCACTGCAAAGACATTTTGCAATATCGACATTGTTTTAATAATTCCATTGAATTACAAGTCACCTCTATTCCATTGAATAATCAATGTATTTTGGAGTGAAGTTATTATGGTGAAGTCAACCGCTTTATGTCAAATAAAAAATCACTGCAAAGACATTTTGCAATATCGACATTGTTTTAATAATTCCATTGAATTACAAGTCACCTCTATTCCATTGAATAATCAATGTATTTTGGAGTGAAGTTATTATGGTGAAGTCAACCGCTTTATGTCAAATAAAAAATCACTGCAAAGACATTTTGCAATATCGACATTGTTTTAATAATTTTAGTCAATTTGGCAAAAAAGAACATATATACATAGCTATAAATACATGTAATAATTTAAGGCTCTAAATTCTAAATTACATACAATTTTACGATTTTGACACCGGCAGACGTCAGTCATAAAAATATATACTTGCAAGTAACAAAACAAACCCAAGAGTATGGAATAAAATGTTTGATACTGTGAAAAACGTTCTGACTGATTGCGTGCCTTTAATGGGAATGAAGCGCGATATCTTGATTTTTGTTCTTGACAAAACTCTTTATGAATGGCAGGTCTAACTGACAAGCTGGACAGGAGTATGAATGCAATTCAGTCGGCTTAATTTTGCTTAAGTTTTTTCCAATGGTGGCCGACTTGGCATATATTTTAAACACTGATTCTGTTGCGTGATTTCATTTGTAAAATGCTACAAGTATAAAGGGGTGTTCACACGTTCAAACTTTATTGCTCAAATTTTCATCAAAATTTGATGGTAATTTTCAAGGAAAATTGCGATATTTCAAAATTTGAGATCAAAATTTAAGCTCAAATTTTTCAGGTTATGCATCTCGTCGATGACTGGCTACAGGAATATCCTTGAAAGGTTTGAACAGTGTTCACACGTTTAAACTTACCAAAAATGCAAAAAATATGCGTACAAATTTTAATAAAAATTTGAGCTCAAATTTTGATCAAAATTTGAGCAAAAAGTTTGAGCGTGTGAACACGCGGTTAGTTGAAGCATAGCTAACTTGCGTTCGAAGATTTGTACACATTTTTGTGACGAGTTCAAATGAGAGCAGGAGCACATGCTTGAACGGATAAAAAGCTAAACCGTGCTCTGAACGGACTCCTGGTTATGAAACAAACGACATATAATATAGGTAACAGTAGCCAACCGTGCTTTCAGATATCAATAAAACTTAAGCTTCAAGCACAGCATTAACTTTATTTATACGAAGTATAAATAGTTGTATCACAGCCAAGGAGTGCGTTAACATGTGTTTGAACGAGTGACCCTACATACAAATCTTTGAACGCACTGCTATATACGTTACTACTGACTTGTAACACAGCTTATATAGTTAAAGCGGTGCATCAAAATGACTTAACGTACGTTTAGGTAAAGTAGCTGTACTACAAGTCAGTTGTAGCACAGCCGGGCGTGCGTCAAGTGATTTGTACGCACGGTTGTGTTGTTTAGCTCGTTCAGACTCGTGCTGACGCACTCGTCTGAACTCGTCACAACCGTGCGTACAAATCACTTAACGCACGATAGCTGTGCTACAACTATTACTTGTAACATAATCTGTCGTGAGACCAGAGATATGTACGCGCAGCCTTAACTGTGTCAACTATGTTACAATAGCAGTAAGTTGATAATTTACCAAATCGACTTCTATATATATATAAAACTTACGACGTCGATGATTTGAGTAAGTGAAAAACCGAACGTTATATTGAGAGTTTCCGAATGACTTATCCCAGGTCGGACACCTTTCGTATATGTCGACATAAGATCATTATATAGCTGCTGGCGCATGGTCAGACCGTTTCTTGAACTTGTGTATTGAACTGAAAAACAGAGTGAAAAAAAACTATTTTTAGGTACACAAACAGAACCTATGATAAGACTCCAGGGCATTTCATAGACTAACTCTAAACTAACAAGAGCAGAACATATAATGAGGCTGAAGGGCATTTGATAGACTAACTCTAAACTAACACGAACAGAACCTATGATGAGTATGCAGGGCATTTGATAGACTAACTCTAAGCTGACACGAACAGAATCTGTGATGAGGCTTCAGGACATTTGATAGGTCAACTCTAAACTAACACGAACAGAACCTGTAATGGGACAGCACGGTATTTGATAGACTAACTCTAAGCTAACACGAAGAGAACCTGTGATGAGGCTCCAGGGCATTTCATAGGCCAGCTCTAAACTAACACGAACAGAACCTGTGGTGAGGCTGCAGGCATTTGACAGACTAACTCTAAACTAATACGAACAGAACCTATGACGAGGCTGCAGGGCACTAGATAGGCTATTAAACTGTAGGCTACTAGCTCTATACTACTTTGAAATTAATACATTGGGTTAAGAATT
Source organism: Trileptium ribeirensis (assembly GCA_030248225.1). NCBI lineage: Eukaryota > Metazoa > Nematoda > Enoplea > Enoplida > Thoracostomopsidae > Trileptium > Trileptium ribeirensis. Next base: position 32,022 of record JASANE010023010.1, read on the forward strand.
GGGTTTTGCTTAGTTATAGAGTATTCCAAAGCCGGACTCTTTATTATAACCGTAAATCATAAGAATATAGATTATGCTAGAAAAAGCGCAGGCACCGTCCTTTCCGCTTGCGCGACTAAACTTAACCTGCGCCCACTTATAATCCTATTTTGTAAAACACGATGTCGAATCAATATCCATTGTTACGGAAAAAGCAAGAAAAGCGATTCGATTCACTGCTAGCTCTAGAACTGTTGATTTGCAATCGGTCGATGACAGTTCTATGACGACTATACGTTTTCAGCGGGGATTTATCTTTGTTCGCGAACAAATCCGATGTAAATCTGACAGAATAAAAAACGGCCCTGTACTTTGTCAGTGATTGTTCGCGAACATATTCTTTTTTGATTCAAAAACGATAAATTTTCGTTCATAAACAATTTGATTGTTCGCGAACAGGAAATGGCCAATTTTTGCTTCAGAAGATAGAGTTCGCTAACGCGTTTTAAAAAAACAAAATAGGATATTCGTTGGTTGCAGGTTAAGTTTAATCGCGCAAGAGCTGCCATAGCCTTTAAAATTTGCTCGAAAATGATATATCTGCCCCTGTAGCTATGTATTAACGACGTATTAAGGACCTAAATGTATCCGCAGTAAAAGTCCTTTTTCATTTATAAGTAATATTTTATCTCTTTCTTCTTGATATAAAAACATTTGCATAGGAACTCATAATATACTCTTTTTATAGAGCTACACAGTTTGTGTAAATTCTAGCAGGCGACATGTCTAATATCGATCTTACTATTGCGGTCTGCTACAAAGTGATGTGCTGTGGGAGTTGCCACTGAACGAGCTCATGTAGTTATCATGAACTGTTGGCCATTGTAACTGCACAGCAATTACAATTAGATTCAACCGTAGCTTTCTGTTTTATACCTAATTTTGCAAACGGCATGTTTAGTTTACAATTAATAGTTTTGTCTTTCCGAATCGGCCAAAATGAGAATTTCTATTGTGGTCTGCTACGAAGCGATGCGTTGTGATACCTACCACTACACGAGCTCATGTAGTCATCATCATGGCCATTGTATCTGCAGAAATCGCAGTAACTACAATTAGAGTCCACTGTAGCTTTCTGTTTTACTGCTAGGTTTACAAACGACAAACCTACCATATAATTAATAGTTTTGCGCTTTCCAAATCGGATAGAATTGGGAATTTCTTATTAGCTCAATTTTTGTTGCGGTATTATAATATTCAAGGGCAATTAAATATCTCACCAAAATCAACATTATTTCAGAGATTTGGGCATGCAGATTTTATGCGCCAAGAATAAGATTTCTTATATAAAAATAACTCAAATAAAAATAACCGCTTAAAGACGTTTCATCACATTTTTTGAAACCAAAGAATTAGGTTCAATCTTAGTACTGTTATTTAGGAGCAATATATTACTAATATTTCAGATTGCAACAAAATTTAACCTGACCGCTGCTGTTTATGAAAATTAAACCAGCGACAGTCTTCTACATTAACTAAGAAAAAGACCGTCAAACACATCTCCGACATTGATCAAATTGGCATAAATAATTTAGAAAACCAAAAACACAACACCAATCGCATAAGTTTGTCCGTGAAAACGAAATCTTTGTTCAGGTTGATTAGATGCTCCGCGGGAACCTTTGAGTTTCTATTATTTAAGAAACATTTTGTGATGTTCCTTATATTTAACGATATTTGGTTTAACCATGGCACGAAGTTGGCATGATGTTAATGTATCGATTATGCGGCGTTCACGTTATAATGTTCGCAACGATTGGAACTTATGTAACCCACACTGTGTCAGACACAGTGTCGACAATAGGTGTCTTAGGCGCCACCATGTTTTTTATAAATTTTTTTCAAGGGTAGCTAGCTGGTGGTATTGCCACTTTTCGACGGTGTCAAGCACACTGTGCTCTCTTTGTAATTTTTTGGCCGCGTGCGGCATAATCTCGTCAACATTCATATGGTGTAAATAGAAATATCGAGATTTTAAAAATCTACACAATACTAGCTACTGAAGGTATCCGTTATTGTTAAGTCGAGTAAAATTGGTAGCTACGGGTGTGTACGACGCCGTAAACAAAAAATGTGGCAATTGCACACCATTGGAAATTGGTTTATGGTATGGGTGTAACCCTGACTGTCTATATATATGATAGAGTCGTGACTAACGGGGACAAAGGTTCCAAACTGCGGGGACATTATAACGTGAACGCCGCATTAATCAATTCCACTAAGGTTGTCAGTCTTGAGTAAAGTCATTTTAAACATATTATTGTAAGTGTAATAATTAAGATATAAAATTAATTACTCCAGACTTCTTCTCATTGCAGAAGTAGGCGGCCTGGAATTGTGGAATTTTCGCATTCCGTAGGTACGAAACGGGTGCAACTGGTTTGTTGCTACTCGGCAATTATCAGACTATGCCAGGTCTAATTTACCTTGATAAAATTTTTTCGTCTCACTAGTGCAGCACCGAAAAAAATGGACAAACTATCTTAGTAAAAATCCTATTCTGAAGCTAAATATTTGAAAAAATCATATAAAATTAGCACTCTGATAATCTTATTTTGTGTTTGTACGTAATGCGCTCGTGCACATATTTTCTGCATAAAATACTACTGAAAACGCCAAAAAAGGCGCAAAGGGGAGTTGAACAGCAAACCTCTGGCTAGGTAGGACTGGATGGTGACTAAGATCGCTAGATTACTAAGCAGTGTTTCAATAAATGTGTCCTCGAATGGTTTGATGACATGCAATTTGGAATTAAAATATAAAATACCTGTACAACTGAATTTAGCGCTAGTATCGCATCAATTGAATAGCAATGCACGAAGGTAAAATTTCAAAAACTTGACTTGTGAATTACGGGTTTTTCAAATAACCCACGCTTCTAGTGAGCTGTTGCAAAGGAGAATACTCACTTAAAATCATTCCCTGTCGCATCTTGAGCATACACGTTGCGGCGTAAGTCAAAAACAGTGTCATAACCAAACACAATATAACTATATATAATAATAAAAACACTTACAGAACAGCGATAAAATAAACAGCAGCGAATTATTGATTGTCGATATATAGAGTAAGCGACGACTGAATAATCGTAAAACGATCGTCATTACTTTGCCATAACGCCGCACCAATGAAACAAAATTGACGAGGTCAAAACCAGCAACATCAAGGAAGATTAAAAACCCGGTATAACGTTCAACATTGTTCCATTTCTTTTACTATCACAACATTGAAAGAAATATCTTTTTAAATGTTATAAAATAAAATATTATAATATTCTATGTATATATTTATTAATTCTGAAACAAAACAATCACAAAATGAACAAGTCATACAGCCTGAAAGTCTGACGATGTTTTAACAGAACGTTTTTTCGAGTTTCAGATTTATTTTTTCTCACAGCTTTCCGCTTCTTAGAAGCACAACCAAGCTAAACACCAAGGGCCTGTACAAAATCGACATAATTCCGTAATCAGTTGGGTCAACTATCCGTAAAAAATCCATGATTCCGTAAACAGTTGGGCAACTATCCGTTAAAATTTCAAGATTCCGTAAACAGTTGGGTAACTATCCGTTAAAATTTCATGATTCAGTAATCAGTTGGGCAACTATCCGTTAAAATTTCATGATTCAGTAATCAGTTGGGCAACTATCCGTTATAATTTCATGATTCCGTTATCAGTTGGGCAACTATCCGTTAAAATTTCATGTTTCCGTCATCAGCTAAAAACTATCCGTTTTAATTTAGATATATTAATATACAAAAGATGTTAATGTTAATGTTTACACAGTCGAATTCTCAGGTTGTTGTTCAAAGGAGTAAACATATTTAAACATTTATTATACGTATTTAGGAACTAGATTTTTTGCTAACGCATACATATTCAAAATCGCATGCTTTGATCTATATATTATAATCGTCGGAGTGGAATATAGGAAATCTAAAAATTATTGAATCGTGTCACAAGCATTCAACTTCAAATATATTTAATTTTTGTCACGTATGCCCTTCTAGAAACAAGGGGTCTTTTCTTTTAGGCTCCCCCCCTTGGGAATACAAATTTTTTTTCTTTGAAATACGGTCATGTTGGGTACCGTTCGACTCGTCTTGATGATAGAAATCTACTGGTGCATAGTTTATTGAATTATACGCACCGTTATAAAGTTATGATTGATAATGTGCTGAGTTTCTTAGCCACCGGCAGAAAGTTCCATGCCGGTGCCCAGGGTGCAGGACGAGTACCTGAACTCAACGACACACCCGCCTGAAAACATTAACCGTTTATTACAGTGTGAACAAATACGTAAAAAGATTGCACTCACCGCTAAATAAACACTCAATAAATGAAAAGGCACACTGTTCGAAATGGGAGCCTGGAGCCTTCGAGAAACGTGTCTTTCCGAACGCCAATTTTCGATCGACACCCTCGAATACGGCACCGCCATCGATCCTGGTGGTCCCCAAGTGCTAGTTGCATTTCGTGGTCATTGGGACAAAGTCGCGGATGGTGCAAGATTCCTCATTCCTGGAGGCATTGGACCGAGGTAGACTTGTCCCGGCATAAGTCGGCTAGACGGAGAAGATTGAGCGCCATAGTTATTGAAAAGTATTACACACAAATTATTAAACACATTAAAACCAAAATGTTGTTGATGTTGTTTCAAATGTTTTTTATTTTCCCACGTCGAAATATTGTAGTTTTTGCCTTTTTGCATATAATTTAGTTGTATTTGTATTTTTCGTATTTGTTCCCATTGTTCACACTGTCTAATTAGCGGTTAATGTTTTCAGGCGGGTTGCGTCGCTGAGTTCAGGTCCTCGTCCTGCACCCTGGGCACCGGCAAGGAAATTTCTGCCGGTGGCTGAGAAACTCAGCACATTATCAATCATAACTTTATAACGATTGCGTATAATTCAATAAGCTATACACCAGTAGATTTCTCTCATCAAGTCGAGTCGAACGGTACCCAACATACAAAGAAAAAAAATTGGGTTCCCAAGGGACTCAAAAATTCCGAAAAAAAATTTTTCGGGATATGGGTAAAATGGGTATTTTCTGAACTGCCTAGACGAGCTGAATTGATTGGTACCAAAGTCAGCTCTGTATCTTCAAATTTGAGCAAATTCGGCCTGGGGGGCTAAAAGAAAAGACATATCAATTTTGAATATTCAGAGCTGATTTTGGTACCAGTCGATTCAGCTCGATGAAGCGGTGCGGAAAATACTAATTTTGTCCATATACCTGAAAATTTTTTTCGATTTTTTGAGGTCCTATTGGTCCTTCCTAGGGAACTCAATAATTTTTTTCTTCGGAGTATGGTCACATTTGGTACCATTCGACTCGGCTTGACGAGACAAATCTACTGGAATATAGTATATTGACATCTACGCCACCGTTAGAACGTTATGAGGGGCGAAAATAAAATGATGCCGTTCTTGATATACTAAGCCTTAGCCTTAGCCTAAGCTAAGGTCCTTATATGAGACATACACTGATCCTAAGCCTAAGTCAATGGCTCCCGCACCCCGAACCCCCGCTCTAAGCTGTTCCTTTCTCTAACGTTATAACGTACCGCCCTCAGGGTTATTTGGGCCCTCATAACTTTCTAACGGTGGCGTAGATTTCAATATACTGCATTCCAGTAGATTTCTTTCATCAAGCTGAGTCGAATGGTACCAAACATGACATATTCCGATGAAAAAAATTTTTTAGTTCTTAAGGGGGGCCATTGGGACCTCAAAAACCGAAAAAAAAATTTTTTCAGGGATATGAGTTAAATGAGCATTTTCTGAACCGCCTCATCCAGCTGAATCGACTGATACCAAAATCAGCTCTGTATCTTCAAAATTGACCAAATTCGGGCTGGAGGGATAATGGAAAAGAACCATTATTTGTTGTTGCGGTATATATTACAAAGGTGGATCAGAAATCAGACTTATTTGTGTTTCTGACTACGTAACCATAGCAAATTTTGTACTTTGATGATCTATTATATTAAACACATGCGATTTCCAATTGCCTTCTCTGTTGTTGCACAAATTCTAGATGTTTGTTGTAGACCACTTCGGTCGGGTGTCCGGACTATAGAGCTTGAATTTGCAAAGCTTGCCATTCACTGGAACACCGATTTGCATTGTGTTGATCACATAAACAACATGATGACCAAAAGCGAAAACCGTGTCACAGCCTGATAGCTATGACAAAAAGAGACACAGAAATGCTTACTCATTTGATCACTTTAAACTGAATATTTAGTCAATTTAATCACCATTAGTTACATATCATGATTTAGTTTTACCGACAGCTTTATTGTTTTAGGAACAAAAGTATCGGATGCTGAAATTCAATCTACTGTGCGTATTAAAAAATATTAAAAAAATTATAACATTAAATTTGCTAATCATAGAGTTATGAAAAATCAGGGAGTGTGAGAAGTTAGTTAAAAAATTTGAGCTCCACTAATGCGCGAGTGTCCCGAGCAACCATCCTATTTTATAATAGCCACAAACGAATACTTACAAAATAAAAACTGAGTGTCAAAAATTATATCTTTTTCGGGTCGAATATTGCCTTTACTCATTTCGTGGAAACTTATTCTCTACTTCATATCAACTTTGTTTTCTGGTTTAGTCTCTGATGTTAAACAAATTTAATATGATATTTACGTCTTAAATAAATAAAAGACATACAGTAGTTTGGAATAGATTAAACTATATGATGCTTCTAAAGGCAGCAAAGTTTAGTAAATTATCCAGTTAAATAAAGTTTCAAGAACTAAACAGCGAAAGTTCCTTATTCATAATATAAGCTTCATCGAAAGCGAATGGTAAAGCTAAGGTATATGGTTTAAAGCTATATCTTTATTTTCTGTAATATCAAACAATTAGTTATCATTTGAGCAATACGTAACTGAACGAGCACTACA
>JASANE010023013.1:0-30041 GCA_030248225.1 Trileptium ribeirensis
TATATACTAGAAGAAGAACTAGCAACTTCAACCTGAGGTACTGAGACATTGTTTGATGTGGAGACCATGCATTTCTTTTCATCGCAATATTCCGTTGGCATATATTTTTAACATGAAATAGTAAAGATACACTGATATGGTAAACGGTTCCATGCCTTCTTGGGACGGCTAAAATAAAGAAAAACATATTTCCTAAATTTTTGAAATTTCACCGTCCTTAAATATTTAGGAATTGGCGTTAAATAATTTAGTTTGACTTCGCATTTAATTGTTACTGCTACCGTGGGTAGGCGGCTTTGTATGGTCAGTTATGAAACTACAGTGGGCTTAGAAATTTGTGAATACGCGTTTCTTATATCTTAATATTTATATACTTATAATTGCGTGGAAGATGTCTAATAATTGTATGACTACAGTAAAAGTGCATTCATAATAACTATAAAGGCATATTATGCACAATATACTACCTATGATGGCTGGAAAATATTCTTTTTAAATTAACAAGGCACAGTTTATTTCTTCGTGTTTGCAGACTTTTTAAGCAATCCACCCCTCTCCCGATTCAATTACGCATTTAGTTCATTCTCGAATAGAATACACACATTTTTAACCCGAACAAGTAGTTCAATTCTGATATCTGTAGTATTTTATTTATTCTGTGAGAAAAATGTAGGTTTTGAATTCCTTTTATCTCTCCAGTAGCACAACACATGAATAATTATTTGTGGAAGATGTAGTTGAAATAATGAGAGCAAGAGAAAACCACAAAAACATTTATTTATTTATTAAAGAAAACCAGAATTTATTAAAGAAAACGTTTGAATAAGAACAACAAGTTTCGGAACCAGAATAGAACCTTTGATGTTACAGTCAAACAAGTATGCGCTCCGGTAATGAAGAAAGTACACTGTCAATTTGGTCTGCTGCTTATATATCTTTTCAGTCTATACACGGTTGTTCAATAAATTACTTTTGAATATAACTTGTCATTAAATAAACGCCACGTCAATGTCTAGAAACTTCTTGCACACACCAGTCTTAGTGCACAATCATCACATTGACTCGTTCTAATGGAGTGTTCTCGCAGGTACCAGTGGCGCGGTGGTACAGTGCTAATCTGGCAATCCATAGCTGGAAGGTTCGAGCTGAGTATCGGTCAGAGTTTTTTGAACGCACGCGATTGTGTTTACTTGGTGTACGTTGAGGCGCGGTTGTTGTTCGTTGCGCTACTGCTTCTTTGTAGGCGTTGCGCAGACCTCGATGATTGGTGTCTGAGTTCGGCTGGAACGGCTCGGTTTTTGAAGTAGGGACGTACGAAGTCGACCAGTACCGAAGAACATGACTGCTTTAGAGTTGAATGGGCGTCGCATTGTGGCCAGCAGTGTATTCGATGGAAATTGTGAGTGAGCTCGTAGACCACTTTTGAGGGTTCGATGAAAACGCTCGACTGCACCATTGCATGCCGGGTGATACGCGGTTGTTGTCTACTGCAGCTTGAGCGTCGGCTAGTTGAGTATCGAAGGTTGATGTGATTGCACAAACAGGACGTGAGAGAGCGTCAGCAACGACATTGTCAACACCAGCGACGTATTGAATTTCGCAGCCGAATTCTGAGATGAATGACAACCAATGAGACTGTTGTGCTGTGGGATTGACCAGTTAGATAGGGCATTGACCAACGGTTTGTGATCGGTTCGAACTGGAAAACCATAAAGCCATGAAAAATGTTTGAGAGCTTTGTAGATAGCGAGAAGTTCTCGGTCAAACGCTGTCTTTTTTGATTCGAGTTCCGTCAGCTTTGCAAAAAAGAAAGAAATAGGGTTGGAGATGTTGTTGACAACTTGATTGAGCGCGGCTCCGACAGCGACTCCTGATGCGTCAGTGAGCAATTGAAGTTCGTCATTTGGGTCGGGAAATGTGAGTGTTACTGATTTGGCTAGAGGTAACTTCAAATTGTTGAAAGCTTGATTACTGTTTTCGGTCCATTTGATTTTAAAGTTACCCTTTTCGCTTTTGCCCATGGTAAGATCAGTGAGAGTAGCGGCAATTCTGAAAAATCCAGGAACGAAACCTTGATAAAAACCAGCAATACCCAGGATTCGACGAAGACCTTTGACTGTTTCTGGGCGTTTGAATTCCTTTATTACTTGAACCTTTCAAGGAGGTGGTCGGATGCCATGTTGATCGATCTCGATACCGACAAAATTGACTTTAGGGCTGAAGAGAATGCACTTGTCGTGACGTAGACGAAGACCACGTAATCGGACTATTTCCAGATGTGTCCAATGTGTGTTGGCGTCTTTGCTGGCAATGACGATGTCGTCAAGATAGACTTTAACGAAGGAAGATCGCTGAAGATTGAATCCATTAGGCATTGAAACGTTTGAGCTGCATTGCGAAAGTCGAAAACATCCGTCGGAATAAGAAGAGTCCGAACGGTGTAGCGAGTGCCAGTCTTTGGTTGATCTTCTTTAGCCACCGGTATTTGAGTGTATGCGCAAACAAGGTCTAGCTTTGAAAATATAGTAGCCCAGTGAAGATCGCTTGGAAGATCTGTGAGGTTTGGCATTGGATAACGATCTGGAAGCGTCTGTTGATTGAGCCTTCGGTAATCCCCAGTTGGTCTCCACGGTGTTTTTGGATCCGATTTGGGTGCCATATAAAGTGGTGATGAATATGGAGATTCACCTCGATAAATAATACCTTGTTGTTCCCATTCCGCAAAAACTCGTTTTGCTACCGCTAGTTTAAGTCTGACTAGACGGCGTGGACGTTCGTAGCATGGTGGCCAGTTGTAATTATATAATGTTTGATGTTGTGGAGACGGGAACGGAAGCAGTGACTGGGTTTGAAACGTCAGTATATTTGTTGAATAATTGCGATACCGCCTTCGACTGACCGAGAGTGTTGATACGTTGCCAGTTAGTGATGGATTTCGATGATAACTACTGAATCATGTTGCATGAGGAAGATTGATGTGGCGGTGGGAGTTCTATTAGTTTGTCGTTGACACAATCCACCGCGAAGTTATGGTGTCGAAGGAAATGACGCCCAAGAATTGCATGTGCTACATCAGCCACGTGAAATGTTCATTGGAAACTGGACTCGAAACCGCAGAGTTTGAATGATAATATATATACCTGTGATGTTGGCGGGTGTACCGTTGGCTGCGCTGGCGTCGGTTGAGTTGTTGCGGAGAGGACAAGATTGGGTGCCTGTGAATGTTGAATGAATGAGTATGAACTACCACTATCGGCAATGAAATGTCCGACGGAAGAGGCACGTATAATAGCGGCGTTGATTGTTGCCCCACCGCTTGACGCCTGGGCGGCGGGGGCTACTCGTTTCCCCGTTTCGGTGTTGAGTCGGGAAGGCGATGAGTTAAGAATGACCGCATGTTTGAAATTGCAGGAGTGTGGGTCGTTGCAGCGTAGGGCATTGTTCCCAAACTTTGCATGATACCAACAGATGCCCGTTTGATTGTGTGATGAGGTGGATTGGCGATTTTGGGAATTAAATCGCCGGTAAGTAGAGCGATTTCGTCGACTTTGATTGTTGTTTTTGGAATGGTGACCTACCGCGGCTTGTGGGTTTGCGAATTGACGCTGTCAGCTCGGATATTTTGCCGGTCGATTGATCATTGCCATGTGTCAATGTTGGTTGATGAATGGGTTGATGTCATCTTGTATTGACCATACTTGGATCGGCCATTTCTACCATCGTGTCGGCGATGCGCGCCAGTTGATCGAGAGGTAGATTGTCCATTGAGACCAGTGTTAGGCGTATCTGCTCCGGCAGAATTTCTAGGAAGCGTAAACGAACCAAGTCTTCATTGTTCGGATCCATGTCCAACAGTTCCCGAAGCGCTTGACAGCTTTCGACCTTTAAGTTCTTTCGCAGCGAGTAGCTTGCGAAGACGACGATTGTCGCTGTCGGCATTGAAATTGATAAGCCGATGTCTGATGTCATTGTAGTTGTTGTTGACGTTGACCCCGGCTTCCTGAATCATTGCGTTATCGATGGCTTCGCAAAATGTTTGCGCCTCTTGATATCGTCACTTGCATAGTCACCAAATATTTGTTCGACTTAATTGAACCACGATTGTGGGGTTCGCGCATTGAACGGCAGTAGCTGATGGAATTGTACAGCAGTTGTACCGGAGTGCTGGTGGAATGCGGAACGAGCGGCTTGCTGGGCTTGAGTGGCCGTAAACTCATTGTAGGCCAAATGAAGAAGTTAATCTTGACCAGGAGGAACAAGACTTGTAATTATTTCTTCTTTTGTTGTGGGAATAACAAAAGCTTCATCACTTTCCTTGAGTAACAGCATCATCCCTGTGAGCGTCACCTTTGTTTGTTGTTGCAGATTGACAGGGCCTTGGTTGGGCTCGGCTCCACCAATGAGCAGAAGCACTCTTAGACCCGTGGCGTGGCGGTTGCTGAGGCCCTGACCCGCAAATATTGACAAATTAAGGGTGACTGTACTTGTTACAATGCGTATTTGTTTGCCTTGTCCATTGCCACTTGCGACTACTTTGACCACGCTTGCGACAAGCACCATTGATGGATCTTGCTGTCGACCACTGATGCACTTGAGATCGGACAATGAAGAATATTGTCACAAGGGTCTCGAATTGAGAGCATAGAAGGCTATGAGGACAATGAAGAGGATTGTGCGAACCGGGTAAGGCCGGCTTGTTGTCGTCGGGTTCACCATTATAATTATTTGTGGAAGATGTAGTTAAAATAATGAGAGCAGGAGAAAACCACAAATACATTTATTTATTAAAGAAAACCAGAATTTATTAAAGAAAACGTTTGAATAAGAACAACAAGTTTCGGAACCAGAATAGAACCTTTGATGTTACAGTCAAACAAGTATGCGCTCCGGTAATGAAGAAAGTACACTGTCAATTTGGTCTGCTGCTTATATATCATTTCAGTCGATACACGGATGTTCCAGAAAATACGTTTGCATATAACTTGTCAATAAATAAACGCCACGTCAATGTCTAGAAACTTCTTGCACACACCAGTCTTAGTGCACAATCATCACATTGACTCGTTCTAATGGAGTGTTCTCACAAGTACCAGTAGCACAGTGGTAGAGTGCTAATCTGGCAATCCATAGCTGGAAGGTTCGAGCTGAGTATCGGTCAGAGTTTTTGAACGCACGCGATTGTGTTTACTTGGTGTACGTTGAGGCGCGGTTGTTGTTCGTTGCGCTTCTGCTTCTTTGTAGGCGTTGCGCAGACCTCGATGATTGGTGTCTGAGTTCGGCTGGAACGGCTCGGTGTTTGAAGTAGGGACGTACGAAGTCGACCAGTACCGAAGAACATGACTGCTTTAGAGTTGAATGGGCGTCGCATTGTGGCGAGCAGTGTATTCGATGGAAATTGTGAGTGAGCTCGTAGACCACTTTTGAGGGTTCGATGAAAACGCTCGACTGCACCATTGCATGCAGGATGATACGCGGTTGTTGTCTGCAGCTTGAGCGTCGGCTAGTTGAGTATCGAAGGTTGCTGTGATTGCACAAACAGGACGTGAGAGAGCGTCAGCAACGACGTTGTCAACACCAGCGACGTATTGAATTTCGCAGCCGAATTCTGAGATGAATGACAACCAATGAGACTGTTGTGCTGTGGGATTGACCATAGATAGGGCATTGACCAACGGTTTGTGATCGGTTCGAACTGGAAAACCATAAAGCCATGAAAAATGTTTGAGAGCTTTGTAGATAGCGAGAAGTTCTCGGTCAAACGCTGTCTTTTTTGATTCGAGTTCCGTCAGCTTTGCAGAAAAGAAAGAAATAGGGTTGGAGATGTTGTTGACAACTTGATTGAGCGCGGCTCCGACAGCGACTCCTGATGCGTCAGTGAGCAATTGAAGTTCGTCATTTGGGTCGGGAAATGTGAGTGTTACTGATTTGGCTAGAGGTAACTTCAAATTGTTGAAAGCTTGATTACTGTTTTCGGTCCATTTGATTTTAAAGTTACCCTTTTCGCTTTTGCCCATGGTAAGATCAGTGAGAGTAGCGGCAATTCTGAAAAATCCAGGAACGAAACCTTGATAAAAACCAGCAATACCCAGGATTCGACGAAGACCTTTGACTGTTTCTGGGCGTTTGAATTCCTTTATTATTTGAACCTTTCAAGGAGGTGGTCGGATGCCATGTTGATCGATCTCGATACCGACAAAATTGACTTTAGGGCTGAAGAGAATGCACTTGTCGTGACGTAGACGAAGACCACGTAATCGGACTATTTCCAGATGTGTCCAATGTGTGTTGGCGTCTTTGCTGGCAATGACGATGTCGTCAAGATAGACTTTAACGAAGGAAGATCGCTGAAGATTGAATCCATTAGGCATTGAAACGTTTGAGCTGCATTGCGGAAATCGAAAAACATCCGTCGGAATAAGAAGAGTCCGAACGGTGTAGCGAGTGCAGTCTTTGGTTGATCTTCTTTAGCCACCGGTATTTGAGTGTATGCGCAAACAAGGTCTAGCTTTGAAAATATAGTAGCCCAGTGAAGATCGCTTGGAAGATCTGTGAGGTTTGGCATTGGATAACGATCTGGAAGCGTCTGTTGATTGAGCCTTCGGTAATCCCCAGTTGGTCTCCACGGTGTTTTTGGATCCGATTTGGGTGCCATATGAAGTGGTGATGAATATGGAGATTCACCTCGATAAATAATACCTTGTTGTTCCCATTCCGCAAAAACTCGTTTTGCTACCGCTAGTTTAAGTCTGACTAGACGGCGTGGACGTTCGTAGCATGGTGGCCAGTTGTAACTATATAATGTTTGATGTTGTGAAGAACGGGAACGGAAGCAGTGACTGGTTTGAAAACGTCAGTATATTTGTTGAATAATTGCGATACCGCCTTCGACTGACCGAGAGTGTTGATACGTTGCCAGTTAGTGATGGATTTCGATGATAACTACTGAATCATGTTGCATGAGGAAGATTGATGTGGCGGTGGGAGTTCTATTAGTTTGTCGTTGACACAATCCACCGCGAAGTTATGGTGTCGAAGGAAATGACGCCCAAGAATTGCATGTGCTACATCAGCCACGTGAAATGTCCATTGGAAACTGGACTCGAAACCGCAGAGTTTGAATGATAATATATATACCTGTGATGTTGGCGGGTGTACCGTTGGCTGCGCTGGCGTCGGTTGAGTTGTTGCGGAGAGGAACAAGATTGGGTGCCTGTGAATGTTGAATGAATGAGTATGAACTACCACTATCGGCAATGAAATGTCCGACGGAAGAGGCACGTATAATAGCGGCGTTGATTGTTGCCCCACCGCTTGACGCCTGGGCGGCGGGGGCTACTCGTTTCCCGTTTCGGTGTTGAGTCGGGAAGGCGATGAGTTAAGAATGACCGCATGTTTGAAATTGCAGGAGTGTGGGTCGTTGCAGCGTAGGGCATTGTTCCCAAACTTTGCATGATACCAACAGATGCCCGTTTGATTGTGTGATGAGGTGGATTGGCGATTTTGGGAATTAAATCGCCGGTAAGTAGAGCGATTTCGTCGACTTTGATTGTTGTTTTGCAATGGTGACCTACCGCGGCTTGTGAGTTTGCAAATTGACGCTGTCAGCTCGGATATTTGCCGGTCGATTGATCATTGCCATGTGTCAATGTTGGTTGATGAATGGGTGGATGTCACTTGATTGACCATACTTGGATCGGCCATTTCTACCATCGTGTCGGCGATGCGCGCCAGTTGATCGAGAGGTAGATTGTCCATTGAGACCAGTGTTAGGCGTATCTGCTCCGGCAGAATTTCTAGGAAGCGTAAACGAACCAAGTCTTCATTGTTCGGATCCATGTCCAACAGTTCCCGAAGCGCTTGACAGCTTTCGACCTTTAAGTTCTTTCGCAGCGAGTAGCTTGCGAAGACGACGATTGTCGCTGTCGGCATTGAAATTGATAAGCCGATGTCTGATGTCATTGTAGTTGTTGTTGACGTTGACCCCGGCTTCCTGAATCATTGCGTTATCGATGGCTCGCAAAATGTTGCGCCTCTTGATATCGTCACTTGCATAGTCACCAAATATTTGTTCGACTTAATTGAACCACGATTGTGGGGTTCGCGCATTGAACGGCAGTAGCTGATGGAATTGTACAGCAGTTGTACCGGAGTGCTGGTGGAATGCGGAACCAGCGGCTTGCTGGGCTTGAGTGGCCGTAAACTGATTGTAGGCCAAATGAAGAATGTCTTGACCAGGAGGAACAAGACTTGTAATTATTTCTTCTTTTGTTGTGGGAATAACAAAAGCTTCATCACTTTCCTTGAGTAACAGCATCATCCCTGTGAGCGTCACCTTTGTTTGTTGTTGCAGATTGACAGGGCCTTGGTTGGGCTCGGCTCCACCAATGAGCAGAAGCACTCTTAGACCCGTGGCGTGGCGGTTGCTGAGGCCCTGACCCGCAAATATTGACAAATGAAGTGTGACTGTACTTGTTACAATGCGTATTTGTTTGCCTTTTCCATTGCCACTTGCGACTACTTTGACCACGCTTGCGACAGGCACCATTGTGGATCTTGCTGTCGACCACTGATGCACTTGAGATCGGAAAATGAAGAATATTCTCCCAAGGGTTTCGAATTGAGAGCATAGAAGGCGGTGAGGACAATGAAGAGGACTGTGCGGACCGGGGAAGGCCGGCTTGTTGTCGTCGGGTTCACCATTATAATTATTTGTGGAAGATGTAGTTGAAATAATGAGAGCAGGAGAAAACCACAAGAACAATTATTTATTAAAGAAAACCAGAATTTATTAAAGAAAACGTTTGAATAAGAACAACAAGTTTCGGAACCAGAATAGAACCTTTGATGTTACAGTCAAACAAGTATGCGCTCCGGTAATGAAGAAAGTACACTGTCAATTTGGTTTGCTGCTTATATATTGGTTCCGTCGATGCACGGATTTTCCAGACAATACGTTTGCATATAACGCCACGTCAATGTCTAGAAAGTTCTTGCACACACCAGTCTTAGCCCGCAATCATCACATTGACTCATTCTAATGAAATGTTCACACAAGTACCATTAGCATAGTGGTAAACTGCCAGTCTGGCAATCCATAGCTAGTAGGTTCGAGACGTGTCTCGAGCAGAGTTTTGTTTTGAATTTTTGGATTAGAAACCCAAATAGAGCATTACACATGGGATACGATACAAAAGTTACCAGCTACTTTATCATCGGACATTAGATTCATTATTGGGGAGTGTAAAAAGTTTGAAAGTTGTTTGAAAGTGTAGAATATTTCACAGGCAGAAAAAGCATGCAACGATACACAATCTTAAGATTTAAATTGCATTGAGTTTAATGATCTAACATGTGAGCTAAAAATTGAAAAGTCACTTCGTTTTTAGGAAACCAGATTGCCGATGGAGAAGATTATATGACTTTGTTGACTAAACCTGATGTCAAATCATATAGTACAACCACTATCAGCTATAATGAGCTGACGACACGGTTGTAACTCCATCAGTTGCAAACATTACCGGAATCCAGATATGGTTTATACAGGTTACAAATATAAATAAGAACTTGCTAATAAACAACACACCAATTGTAGAGGCACACATAGACGGTGACTTGGGCGGGGCGGAAATAAAATGCAGGCCATGCCGTTCTCGATATACTAAGCCGAAGCCTTAGTCTTAACCTAAGTTAAGGTCCTCATATGAGACATACACTGAGCCTAAGTCTAAGTCGAGGGGCTACCGCCTCACGAACACCCGTTCTAAGTTGTTCTTTTTCTAACGTTATAACGTACCGCCTCTCAGGTTACTTGTGCCCATATGTTTGAGGCGTAGCTTCTTGGTGGAATTTCGCAGGTATAGAGCTAAAAAGATTGTCCAAAATGTTGCTTTTCCCAATTACGGTTGGGCGTTTAGTATTTTAAATCGGAGAAAATGCGCAATTTTTGCGATATCCACATCTTTTAGAAAAGAAGGCTAATATATAACATTATTTCGTAGGAACCATATTGTCATGTAGTTGTGCTTTTTAATGCTATTGTCTGTGTCCATGCCAAAGGTATGGCTCGGACCGTACAAGCGAACTATCATTTTAATCAGGATTATCTTTTTGGTGGTTAATGCATAGCTGCTTTTGTTACATAGCTAACGGATTCTAGGGTCGTCTTGTTAGCATGTTTTTGTTTTACAACAACTGTTGGGCCACAGAGTGCACAAAATAAACATTTTTTATTAAACCAACCTTATATTGGTACAGAAATATAACCCACAATCGTATTTTGTAGCATTTCCAGCTTGCGCTTGTTACAACATATGGCTATTTGTCCAAGCTAATGGCGCGACGCCGATATTCCAAACTAATTTCGATTCCTTTAGTTTCTAAACTATACCTTGTGGCATTTACTGTATGGCGCATCTATGCTTAAATGAAATGTTCTATACGTCAGGATCTTCTTATACAACAAACTTGTATTTTTTCGTTTTTAGTTTTTGTAAATAACATTAATTATATATAGTCCAGTTTTCACGGTAGCTGGGAATTTACCAACCAAGGTATTTAATGTGTCTAGAGTATACCAATAAAATGATACTAATACTTAGTTATACTTCAAATTCAACTGAGCCTTAATACTGTTTTATCAATGGTCATGTGCATCGATACAGCGATCCGTTCATGCCCAAGTACGCGTGTCTGTATTAACACGTTCAACATGTTTGCTCAAAATTTGTTCTGAAGATTTGAATTTAAAAAATTCAAGTTTCAGCTCATATTTTTAAGAAAAAATTAAACGTGTATATACGCAAAATTTTCCAGCATTGTACGCTGTCAACGCACGGCTGGTATTAAATTTCTATTTAAGCTTCTCGAAATCGCTGCGTCACGACGCTATAAGAAAGTGTTACAGTCGTATGGATGAACCAAAAACATAGTTTTAATTTTAGTGACTAGCTCTTAACAGTAAACTTTAGTCTCTAGTAAAAAGTTTAAAGTGTGCTCTTAAGACCCTGTATTTTAAGACCCTGCTCTTAAGAGCTGTATTTTAGATAGCCAAAAAAGCGATGTTGCCCCATTATAGATCTAAACTGAAGCCACTACTGGTGAATATGAAGAATGGAAATGAAGATTGTATAATTGTTAGGCCAGTTCCCTGAGATATGGTTAAACAGGAATGTTTTATTATTTTAATACTGCCAAATAAATTTTTACTAAGCATATGATGCCCGATCACTTGCAGAATCACTTACGGCTGCGACTAATCAAATCAGCTCGATGCATTTCTAGCCAATTCGTTGTATCGAAGCTATTGTTCGATTGCTTAAGGACCTCGCGACGAGAGCCAACATCAAAATCGTTAAAACATTTAACACATGCCAAAGGTTACTAATACAACACTTTGTCTGCACAATGTTCGACCGTATATTATCGCAATCTATGACGTTAATGCCGAACGACAGTCGAAGGTTTCTATATGTGTGCTATCGAGTCCGTACACAACAATATAATTACGCCTCTCAATTTTATTAAACAACAGGTATAATGTTTGTCCTTTATAACTAATTCAAAAATAAGTAGATATGCTGTTTTATAATCATGAGAAACTAAACGCGCTGGGGGAATTTGATCTATCTATAACAGTATAGATTTTCCAAAGGTTGTATAATCAATTTTTCTTGCCCGGTGGTAAAAATATAGAACACGATTCGTGTTTATTATAATGAGACAGCTGAATAAAATTTATGTAATAACGTGACTTACGGTTTAATATATATTATCAATATGGCAAAATGAGTTCTTATTTTTAGTATTTAAGTTACATTGGTTGATGGGCACATAGTGTTGAAACTATTGTAATATCAGTTGACTATTACTCATGTTAACAATAAAACTTGGTAATTTTGGTGTGAAAAGCTATGTTTTTGTCAGCTTATCCAACAGTAAACGGTTGAACCAGTATGAAGTCAACAATAGAAATAATTCCAATACTACAACAAGTAGTGCTATTATATATTTAGGTCAAACTTGGCTGAGAATTCTTTCAGTCGTAGATTGTAAAGCAAAGTTACAGGGATTATATTTTAAATCATTTACTTCATTGTGTCGGTCAGATATTGCTACAACGGCATCCCTACCGTAAGTTTTATATCTAAAGAGTGCATGCCCCAGTTAAGTATCAACATATAATTATTCTAAGGTTTTGTCAAAAATAGGTGGTTTTGAATTCGTTGTTATTTCGTGGCGTATTCAGGTATTTTTAATGCAATAGCCAAACTAGCGCGTAAGATTTCGAACTGTGATATCACTCCAATAGTTGATTTTGAATTCATTATTTCTTGATGGTGTAGTCAGATTATACTAATACAATAGCCGAACTAGCGCTTAAGACATCGCACTATAATATCATAAGATAGATGATTTTGAACTCATTATCTCTTCATAGTGTATGTAGATTATACGGCCCAACTAACCCTGAGGGGGCTACGTTATATCGTAGAAAAAAGATCAGCGTACAGCGGGGAATTCGGGGGCGGCACCACCTCGAATTGGCTTAGACTCAGTGTATGTCTCATATAAAGACCTTGACTCAGGCTAAGACTAAGGCTTAGGCTTAGTATATCGAGAACGGTGCCCAAGTAACCCTGAGAGGCGGAAATACAATGCAGGCCATGCCGTTCTCGGACCAAGCGACCTGAGGGGCGGTACGTACGTTAGCAAAACGAAGAGCTTATAGCGGGGGGGGGGGGGGTTTGGGTGTGGTAGCCCATCGTCTTAGGCTTAGGCTCAGTGTATGTGTCATATAAGAAACTTAGCTTAGGCTAAGACTAAGGCTTAGGCTTAGTATATCAAGAACGGCACGGCCTGCATTTTATTTAGGGTTGGATTGTATTTTATTTATTGCATGGTATTTATTGCAGTTTGTTTATGTTATATTTTATGTTATGTTATATTATATTGCGTTTTGTTTATATTACATGTTTCATTTTATTTAGCATGGCCTGCATTTTATTTATGACTATGATTTAGTCTTGGTATATCGAGGACAGCATGGTCTGCATTTTATTTCCGCCCTTCAGGGTTACGTGGGCCAACATATGGAACGTGTTCCCCGCTCTGTTTATTTGAGTATCCTATGCCATATTCAGCGAATTATAAAATCTTTCTTTGTATCCTTAAACGAAAAAACCAAGAATAAAGCTTATTTAATACAAATATGAATATATATTGCTTAAAATTTTGTCCCGCATAGAGTCACACATCTGTGAGAGTGTACCTTTCGACGCACTGCGTATACTGAGTGGTGGTGCAACGTGCGTTTGCACGTGTATTGTTGTTCGCTTGATCTGTAAGGTTACTAAAGAGCGTAGTGGCTAAACGTACAAGGATCTTGGTTCAATCTGACGTCGCGACAAACGTAAGTTTCGAGGGTAAACGAAGACAAGGAAGACCAGCGACATCATGGACCAATGGCATCAAAAGATTGACGGGGATGAGTCTGGCGGAGGCATCATGATCAGCCTTGGATCGAGAAAGATGGCGTGACATTGTGAGGACCACAGCAACGCGTCTTCGCGCCAACTGATTGATAGATAGGCTGCAGGCGGGGGCTCCGTCACGTTGTTCAGCCCGGTTCTTTTTGGGGCACACATGTCTATATGTGGTATGATTACCAAAACTCCCCCAGGGAGAGTCAATACCTAACCCTATGTATAGGTAATAAGGTCGACTATAGTTATCCCTATATCTCTCCGTAGGAAGCCTAGATTTGGTGTGGCCGAAAATTTTCGCAATCTCACTGTGATCAGGCTGTTGTATTGACTTGGCTTAAATTTTCATATTAACAACGCTTACAAATTTTGTTTTCTACTACCATATTAGAATTCTCGTGCATCGTCCGGGTTCATAATTTAAAGCATTTGTGCCCCCGTTTTAAGTAGGCCGGTTTTCAGCTACTTCTCGACGATTGGGATATGTTGCTCTCACGATCCGAAAACGAGTCTCCAGCGGCTTATCGAAAACTTCAAGACTTTTGAGTCTTATTTTGCTCATTTATTCACATTATGTTTTGGCAAGCCGATGTAGCTTATTATGTTTTGGCCGGTGCAAGTCAATTTTATATTTGTCCTTTTTATTGATAAAGAAAACCTAAATTGCCTTACCGAAGAAGATTGACAACTATCTGCTTGATCGTGATTTTGTTACATCTCAATTTTGAGCAGCATTTCAATGAATATCAAAGAATGCTATTATGCCTAGGAGATCCTGACGACGCAGCGATCTCGTACATGTTTAGTGCCCTTACGGCACCGGCACTTATAGCTTGATAAAAGTGACACACGGTACAGGCCGTGCCCATGATTGCAATCTGGTAATGCTTTAACCCAGTTCCGGCGGACCTTCACCCTCGGTAAAATGTACCACAGCTGAATATGTTTCTCGCTAATAACTGAGTAAATTGTGCATTGATGTGACCAATTACATTTCTGACCGACTACATGGACCCAAAACGAAGGGTGGAGTTGAGGTATATACATTTATGTATCGGCACCTTACAGGAATTTATGTTTAATTTAAAAGATCTACTAAGATTTAACCCAATTTCGATCCGGTTCAGTGAAAGCTTATTTCTTCGAAACCCCATATTGTGATTTGCAATTTTCTTAAATTTTACGTCGCTAATTTATTTTATTTTCTTAAATCTTAAACGTCGCTAAAATTCTAAAATTGTTGTTTACCGCACTGTTAAATTTAATATCCACCTCTTTGTTCTTGTGCAAGGTCAAAGGTTATTGCATCGAACGACAACGAGCTGAGGTACCAGTGAAAATTCCACTCATGGCGGCAAAAGACAGCGCGGCAGGAGGTGGGCGTTGATTTCTCGAGGTTCAAAGCTGTGAGTTTTCTGTCACGATAATTTTTGTCCGGCGCTTCCGAGAATAAGTTTTGATTGATCACGGGAAAGTAACACAAGCAAGGGTAATCGACATAAAGCCGCGGTGCTAGCGCTAATTCAAAAGTTTGTCGCCAGCGTGACAAAGTTTGACATAAAAGAAAATTTAAGAAGGAGAGAGCCGTGTCTTTGTGAACCGCAAGTCACCATTTTAGGTTGGGCTTCACTAACCATGAAAAGTGGACAACCACGAGCGTGAATACGCACTATTAGACAGATGCAAGTGTGACAAAAGTTAGCCACAAGTGGCCCCAATTTCCGAACACCTTCTGACAATGCTCAAATAAATAATTCATAGTATAATCGCCGTGAAGTTGTGTGCTGTTGTAATTACAATTTTCATTTAAATTGAACCTGGCATTGTGACTCCTTCGAATGCCAGGGATCTTATGGCTATAATCAAACAATTATCCTGTGTCATGAACTGGAATGATTTTTCATGTAATTGCCATTATATTGGCAAAATATCGACTACCTATCTTTTTAATCACAAAAGTTTGGTTCCACAATTAGTCTTGGTAAGTTCTTTCGGCCTAAGAACATTTTCACGATCCCATCTTTCATAGAATAGAACAAAATTGACCATTTTATTAATGATTAAATATATTTATGCATAGTACAAACGTGCTCATCAAGAGCGCATGCAGATGAAGTACATTTCATTCAAGAAACATTCGGCTATATACAATTTGTGCGAAATTTAATAATAAAACTTTTCAAGGTACAACTTTTAATTTTATGTATATGCTGTGGCGCTATTTTGCTTCGAGAGTCCTGACGATCGCGTCTACATGGCTTGGGAAAGTTTAGTCTAAATTCGTACTTTTGTAACATCATCAAGTAGGACTTCGGGACATTCAATTAAGTTATCGTTGAGAGGTTTGGTCATATTGCTGATCCCAGCGAGGACTTACATGGTTGATGCAGACCAAAAAGTAATGTTAGCTCACTCGACACCCTTTTGGATCATGCTGTTACTTGACCATGTCGACTTTCACTACTCAAGAGACAACTTTAAATATTAACATCACCAACGGATGTTGTAGATCCCAGTTTTCTCATTGGATCTCCGTTATCACTATTTGTAATATAAGCCAGGGCACGATTTTGCATTTGATCACAACATTTTTCCTTTGTAAGATAGCTCTGTGCTTGTACATACCAACATAATTTATGCATGGGTGCAAGGCAAAAACAGTGATGCTTCTTTATCTTAGCTGGAAACACTAACATTACAAGAATGAGGCCAAACTAACCATTTGTATATGCATATTACGTCAGGTGTTTTTCTGTATTCAAAGCATTATCACGTTTCTTACAGCTTTATTTAGCGCAGCGCTGACCAATTTGATGCCCCCTTCCGCGAATGCGTGTAAACACTAAAAGATTTAACATATAACAATTCTTAGTAAACTGTGAATTGTAATTCCAAAAGCTGGTACATGAATCGCAAATAGATTCCATGTAGGTATTTTTACTCAAGTCCGTATTTATACATCTTTTTATGCCAATTTAAGGTTATGGCTGATTTACAGTTTAATTTGTTTTCCAAGACACCATGAGTTTGATATTTATATTAGTATTCGTTAAAGTGCAAGAGTTATTAACGTTTATCCAACTAGAAAAGCTTTCAACATTATCATAATTCGTTAAAGATCGTTCAAGATCATGACAATGTGTAAAACATAGCAGTAAGTCCGAGGGAATTTTAAGACAGGGCTGCTGGTGAACTCCCATATTTGAAAGCTATTTAGCATGCCAGTGCTTTTCGAATATTCTCAAGACCCCAAATAGAAATAGATTCTTTTCGGTTCAACTGTAATAGCTTAAAATGTCAGGTTTTCATGCACACACTGCAAATATGCCAGCAAAATAATGTTCTGTATTACAACGTGGTGAACGCTAATCCAGTGTCACTGTTTGTACGTCCACGTATCAACATCCCACAGTTCGTGGTTGGCGGTGAAAATGCCTATCCAGACGAAGCTGCGAAAAACAATATACAAACGTATAAAGTAAAGAATGTTCTGTTATGCACCGAGATCGTAAATGCTTATCTAACGTGGCTTACTGTGGCCGATGCATGAAATATATTGGTTATACATAGTATCCTGACTAATTCGGCGAAAAAAATCGCTAGGACCGTATATATCTAAATAGGCATCCGACGTATCAACATTAACATGTACGAAATACAACATCATATATTATCAATAAAAATTGATAAATACCACAGTGGAGGTGGACCGCCTCTGAGATTGAGCGAGACGTCGCAATGCAACTGTTTGAAAGCCAATCGAGTAGGTATTCTAAATGAACCCAACGATTTTCTATATATGTACATATATATGATTAGATTCATGTTTTATAATTTATATATTAATTATGTATTGCAGTTATACAATATACATATAACGCGTGAAACATATTGCGCAGTGCATATTCTGAATTTTATTTGATTAATCTGCACCATAATTATATTATGTGATGGTTTTTTTCACCAAATGATATATGACTACATGAAAACAGCTGAAGCAAAGTAGCCGCTTTAAAGCACCCTTTCCGTCATCCCTTTCATTATGTATCATATTTCCGCTTTAAACACCAAATGCGCCATGCGCTAGGAGTCTAGAAGAGGACAAAACTTTGACGGAATAGAAGTTGCTACATCGACAAGATAAATTGTAACAACTAGCCATAAAAGATTGAAATCTCTGGCAGCTAACCGTAGTAGATTTTTGTTTCTAATGGACAGTTGTTAGAAACTTTTGCCTTTTGCAGACAGGTGTAAGTTACAAAAACTCTTATAACCAAGCGTTAGAAACTTTTATCTCTTACAGCCAGCTATAAAATACGATGGTCTTTAATAGCTATTCATTAGAGAAAAAATATGTTTATGATTAACTGAAAGAGATTTTAGTCTCTAACAAGCAGCTGTTAGAGATTCTATATATTCTTGTCTTTATTGGCTAACTATAAAAGACTAAATTCACATACGGCTATCTATTATAGATTAAAATATCAAATATACAGTCATTAAGGACAAAAATCTCTAGAAGCAGTTCGCTAGAAACTAAAATGTCATATAATCATCCATTAGAATTTTCGTTTCTTGAAAACGGCAGCCAGACGCAACACTGTCCCTGTTTGAGCTCATTATTCTATGAATTGTGCATAACCAAAGCCTCATATTATATGCCATACAATGAAAAAGTGTCGGCTTCTTCCATAGATTTTAGTTCGGATCCTGTATGTGTTTCTTTAACTTTTAAAGTTGTGGTCATCTTCGCCGCACCGTCTTTGACGATATTGTCTAAATTTAGTTGCTCTCCGTACCGCTATACACCTATGTTGCAACTCATATTATATCAAACCGTTGGTCTTCACAAATTCTATATAAGGTTGTGTATTTGACTGCTTTCCGCCCTGTACACCTCGCAATAGAACAAGATCCTGGAGTGATTGTTTCTGTGGTTCGCTTGCAACGTTGAACCATTTTTGTCGCTTTAAGAGGTATTGAATCCCGAACGCCCAAAGATCGGAGTGTTTCTAAGGCACAATTACTTCCTACCTGAGGTTCCAAACGACCCTTTCCTGCGGGCGAAGAAGGTGCGCGTAAATTTTTAGGAACTTTTTCCTACTACCTGAAAATATTAATACTGAAACTGTGTGTCTAATTATTTAACCCTTTACTTCCTGAGTTAATTTACGTTTTGAGTATAGATGAACAGCTATAATTGGCCGTCACGAGGTATCGAACTCTCAAAGCTGGGGTAAAAGTCGTGTTTACTTTCCACTAAGCTACCTTAGAGGTATTGCTCGGATCTTCAGTGCTCCTCGCACAGCGTTTGAACAATTTTATGCGCGTACAATCGTACAATATTCGCAGAATTTTAATATATAGTACAAACCTAATTATTTAGTTGTCGGATCATGCAGAAGTTAAAGGGAAAGTTCTAATATATAAAGATATCTTATTTCATGAACATTTTGGTAAATTATCGTTGTTGATTTTATTACGCGAGAACACTTTGTTTGCGTGCACATGGTTGTTTATGTCGTCAAGTGTTTCTCGATTTCAATACAGCAGAAGTTTTATGATTTTGCCTTTTAAAGCGAACACAATTTGTAATTCAGAAATATTTAGGAGTTGTTAGCGGCGATAATTTTTACAATTTATCGTTTCAATTTGATGATAATGTTCACTGGTAACGATCATAATTGTATTTTTGATCACAAAGTTTTATACTGTTGTATGTCGTGTGTACACCTGTACAATGCAGCATGACATTTGATCAACGCGAATAAACAGGACTTGTAGGAAAATGCAAGCGTATCCAAACTGATTTAGCACCTAACATATGTTCGCCTTCGCTAAACGGTGAACACCAAAAGCAAAACTGCGACAAAAATTTTTTACTCAATTCAATTCGTGACTTTGACAAAAACAAACCGTGGTATATGGTAAAATGTTGAAAGGTTAATTTTTCAATTTTTGCATAATAAAAAAGACAACGTTTTCAGAGGAAGTTACAGAAAGGGATGCTGATAAATTACTCTATGCCATGTCCAATGTTGGATTTCTTATGAAGTGAGTAATGGAGTAAACAAACAGAAGTAACACTGGTCTTTGACGAGATCTTATTACAAATCAAGTAGTGTTTAGGATATTTGTACACAACAAACCGTTTTTGTCTATGTACCATGCAATTGCGGTGATGACGCGAAAATTTTATACAAAAATTCAAAAGAGACTAATGTATGTAATATTTGTATCTACTCCGTAAAAGAAAATAATATATTTGTTTCAGATCAATACGTCTGATGCTGTTGATTATGCGCGCTTCATACTATTGTCACGTGGACAGAGATGCACTTTTTGTTCGCCAATTAAATTTTCAGTTACTGACACATATCACTTGACTGTGCGTAACTTTTATGCATGGTTAGATACCCATAAGTTATATTTTCCCGAAAAAAGTCAAAGTTTCGAGCGAAGTTCTAAATTCCATAAACCTGATTGTTATACGTGCAAAATCGGAAATAACTGCGCTTTTGAAACACTATAAAGTTGTTTGCTTTCAAATCCCTAATCTGCTTAATTTTCTCCTATTGACTTATGATCATAGCTTGTGAGTAATGAAAAAGATATGAACCATACTTCATACGTTGCTTAATAATTCAAATGAGGGTTGCTTTTCACGAAATATCAAGCAGACGAGGCAATCTATTGAAAAATATGGTCATCGCCCAGTTCACGTGACAGGTTGGCGTGTTAGTTAACATGACAGGCGATAGTTGAGCGAACTTCGTCGGCTTAGGGAGTTTTCATGGTTGCTACGCGGAGGTCCTTGCAGGCGGGGACGGATAATTCAGCATGGGTAGATTATTTAAATATTTAGGGAGTAATAAATTTTCTCAATTTTTCTAAAATTATCCAAGTTTCTCCATGTTCTGCTAATTTTCCACTAATTGTTGTTAATATTTTCCAATTTCTATAAATTTATACGAAATCTTTCCAAGATTTTGTCAAATGTCGCAAAATTTTCGGCTTTGGGTGCTGAGCCTTCAGAGCTCACGGGTAAATATGGCTTCGGGCAGAGGTTTTCCGAGCTATAGGGGGTACACCGCTGTTCCCCTATGCGCACCTATCATAATAAATATCGTTATATGTTGTCGCCAAATATTCTAAATCCGTCGAAAATGGCAGAAATATTTTGATCGACAACCGCAAATTTTAAAACCTATACATTGTATATTTTTTGTTCTGGGAACTGAGGCTTCAGGAGTAAATGTAGCTTGTAGCTGGGTATCCAATCCTTTGGTGGTACACCAGTGTTACCCTATGTTCAACTGCGATAACAAATATCGTTGTAGGTTGCCGCCAAATATTGTAAATTCATCGAAAATTGCAGAGGCACTTTGATCGACGGCTGTAAATTTAAAAACCTATATATTGTAGCTGTTCTGAGAAGGTTGCAGCATGAACCTTAGTTTTCCATACATCGACTATACACTGCTCAGAAACTGGCATGCAAAATACACCAAAATGCTTTCGGAGACATGTCAGTGAATCGCCATTTGTAGATATCGTCAAATCAACTTACAGAGATTGGTGCAACTGGCATACTACCGTCTGCCAATCAGTGCAAATGGCACGTCATAGTATGCCATTTGATGTAACTGGGAAGCCACCATCTGCAACATTGGTCCCAATGGTATCATGCCAACTGCAGAGTTGCGAAAATGGTATGCAACAACCTATGCCGTGTGTCAGTAGCATCACATCTACAAGTTCGACGTACTAGCGTGGCGTCTACAGCATACCCGAGCAACCAGAGCGTCACGATCTACAAATGGATACAAGTGTAACGGAACAATCTTAAAATAGGTGCCAACAATACACCAATATGTGCAGATTAGTCAACTGGCGTAACGTTAAAATTTTTATTTTTGCTGACAAACCAAGATGGATGTAAATTAAAATGCAGTTCGTGCGCTTTTTAATAAATGAAACGTAAGCGAAGTTTATGAATTATGTGTTAGATTAAGCCCATCCTAAATGGCAGGATATTTCCCAGGCCGCGCTTATACCCTAATAAGAACCTGAGACGACAGAACCATACTGGGACATAAATGAAATATCATAAATTTAATAATTTAAAACATTAAACTAAAAGAAAGTCAAAACATTCCAAGTCATAATGAAGCATTTATTCGGTGAATTTATGATATTGATGCCTTGCATTTACACCGGTTGTAGGAACTCACCCACCAGGGTTCCTGAATCTCGAAAAATTCCAGATTCTTTGTGACTAAAATTGAGCAATAAAGTAATAAAAGTAAATAAATTAGAAAATTTATAACCAAACGATTCTTGATTTTTGTTTAACGCCTTCAATTTAATGGTAGCCAGCTGGTATTTAGATTTGCTGGCCCGATAGCGAAACAATACAGTAAACACAAGTTCTGAGAAAACCTCAGCTTAGAACCATGACACACGTTGAGGGTTGGAAAATGACTGAATGTCACAACACAACCTGAATTATGCAACGGTGATACATTCAATCCTTCGAGTTTTGCTTAGGTTCTATTTAGTTCTTGATGCTTCATAATAACGTATATATTGCTTCGGGAACCGCTGCAGAAAATATCCGTCTGTAGTTTCATAAAAATTAGAAGTTTAGATTTAAGAAGTAATCGCAAAACTCTGTGCCGAGTGTAAAATTATATTAGAATGACTACCTCATATATGAAGTTTTCGTCAATATGATACAAAACTCAATATGTAAATGCCGGTGTTGTATCATTTTCCTGTACAATACACTAGTATGCATAGGTGTAGATGTGGAGTAAGGATTACCCCAAGTGTCGGACCTCATGAAAATGTACTTCTCGTCATAAAGACTGCGCACCATCGCTCGCCTGCCGCAGCATACCGAAGGTGCTTCGAAAATTGTATCGAATACAGGAAAAAAATTGATAAAAATCTGCTAAAATTTTGGTAAAATCGCAAAATAATAGCGAAAAGGTTTTAGCAAAATTTCGAAAAACTTGAGTTCTTAAAAATTTAGCAAATTTCTTCCCTCACCGAGGACTTCTTTTCCTACACCGACCATATAACTTGCCCCCCCCCGCTAGCCGAAGGACCTTCGGCACTTGTATTGTTGTCATGCATCTAGCAGGTGCAATGAATGAAATGAATATTTTTACTACTCGGGCATAAATATGAATGCAATACTGACTACAATAACAATACTATTCAACAAAAAACAAGAAGTATAGTCAAGATTGCATTGCCGGGGCGCCGCTAATGTTGCTCCGTCGCAACGAAGCCAATGGAAAGAATAGTCTTTAAAAGAGAATCGATTCAACACCGCACTTCAAACTTGCAAGCTAAATGGTACGCGATTCGTGCAGTTTTTGTATAAAGCTTGAACATGAGCGATTTAAAAGCCAGATTGTTCGGTAAAGATCGATAACATATTACGAACGGTGAAACAAAAACAATGAAAAATTTTCACTGGACGTACGTCTTCGCCGGTTGCTGAAGTAACAACATTTTGCCCGCAAAGCAGATTATATTATTCTTATACGTATTGATATTCTAATTTATAGAAAACCGAATTAATTGCGTTATATACTTTATGTACACCACAAACCCAAAATTATTGTAAACGATTTGTTACAGCGCAAACTGTTAAAAAAACTAACGATTAAACTCCGTTAATTGACATTTGCTGCTGAGAATGCTTATCCCCTCTGCGAGCGCAGGTTGTGCGAAAACTACGCTAAAATTGACAAAATTGGAGAAAATTTGGAAAAAATAGCACTTAAATATAAAATTATTCAAAAAATTAGCCAGCTCAAGAAAATTTATGAACTTTTGACAATTTGAATATTCATCCATTATAATATAGCTGTGGACTTTTGCGCTATAAAAAGGTGGTGTGGCTTTTAACATCAATACCGATAACTAATTATAGCTTAGAACTTGCATTCGTGTGTATCATACAAGTGCTATAAGCCCGAGATATTTTGATCGTTTGGTCTTATCGTCCACAATTTTGCGCGTTAAACTATAATCATTCTATATCCCTCCGATTGCGTTTTATAGGTGTGCTTCGAAAACAATAAGTTTAGATATATGCATGCATGCTTATAGCTGGACGAGAGGATTATCAATCCTGTTGCTTGGACCCCCTCGGGCTGTCGTCAATCCCCTTTGGAGGTAGCTTGATCCTCCCGCTTGGAGCTGCTTAGGGCACTGCCAACACTCGCCGAAGGAAAAAAATCAATAAGAGAAATTGGGTGACAATTGCCAAAAGTTAGGGAAAAATTAGTGAAAATGAACGCTAAAAACTTTGAAATTTTACCTATAAAAAATTTAAAAAATTTATCCTCCCTGACAACGTCCCTCCTACCTCCACCACTCGCTTACCTTAGGAAAATCGGACCTTGCTTACGTAGGGATAAAATTTATAGGGACCAAATAATAGTGTTTCGCTTCTCCGACTTCATATACGCTCGTTAATGTGCCGACGTTTGTAATTGTTATGAGACATTCGAGATAAAGTGTGTGCAGCGTGTCACACCATGGACCCACAGTCAGCTGCGACTATAGCGAATAATACCTTAGTGTCACAGTTGACACTCAATGGACAATGACAGAGTGTCACAGTGGTCAATTTAATTTATCCCCTGTAGTAGAGAGCGACTATATAAAAATTGTTTTTAAGAGTATCATGCGGGGCTCTGTCTTGCTCAAATTCAGTATTAAAAGGGCTTTAATACAGCCTTTCTCGACAACAGGGAATAAATTAAATTGTTCCCTGTGACACTCTGTCATTGCCCATTGAGTATCAACTGCGACACTAACGGATTATTGGCGATAGTCAATACAGGCTGTGGCACAAAGATGTGACACGCTGCACACACGTTATCTTGAATGCCTCACTAGCTTTTAGCTCACATGCTAGATGAGAATAAGAGAACTTAGTTCGAATTTTGAACCTACGCATTACTGCAAGCTTCAACGATTGACCGTGCTAAAATGTGGCATATTAAATGAGATTGTAACACTTTGTTTCAGTCAGAAAATTGCGGACTAAATACTGGACCACTTTTAATGATATTATAAGTGTATATGGTAGCCCCCTGTTACAGTTTTTCCAGTCTCCATGTAACCATGATTTTGAGGATGTCACCGTCAATTTTTGCCCAATTTGAGCTAGTTATTATGATAATTTTTCTAAAATTAGCTAATATTCCAGAAAATTTTTCATGCTCTGGCGCGTCCGGGATGTGCCTGGGAAAAGGTGTTCAGACCTCACGAGGGTAGTGCAAAGTTCGGGACGCGTAACTCTCTATCTCTTGTAGGTGTCAAGGGTTCGTCCAGGCTAGAGAAAGAGGCCGTCTCAGGTGGTAGAGGCGTTGGGTGATGTGTTGCAGGCAGTGGTGCTGAGAAAAGTTGACTACTCTGCCCCCACCCCTGCCTGTTCTTGTAACGTCGAGGACCCGTTTTGGCCGACTTTATTCCCCCTCCCTTAGATAATTTTTACCTTATTGCGGTTCAACTGAACCTTAGAGTTGGCTCCATAGTGTTATGTGTTTGGATTCCCCTGACTGTTAAATATTAGCCATATATTGCATAGCTAGTCCTCTTTAATTTTTCATTTTTGTTTTAGCTTTAATTTTTTTTAAAAATTTCAAATGCGCAGAAACATCGGAATCCTTAAAAAGTCAAACAATAATCAAAAGCGCAGAATCTTAAACTAAGACCACGAAACCGAATATATCGAAATATAAGAAGAATCCAAGGCGGACATGCAGAAAAACGATATAATCGGTATGAAAAACCTTAACAACGACATAACAAAAAGGGTATATGGATGAAGAAAGAACCGACTCAATCGGTCGGTTACGAATCGAAACGAATCAACCAAGTAATGATCTATTCACATAAAGAATCGATCCGACAACCGGTACAAAATAACTGGTATGACAACAACGATCCAAATCAACGATGAAATAGCAATTCGTTATGAAAACGATCAACTGATGCAGAACGGTGCAAAACTTGTGCAGGCAAAAGTAAACGGTAAAAGAACCGATGCAACAGGTTGAATAATCGTACCGAAATAAAGCAATAACACCAATGATACTAGTAATCAACGACAGTGATACCAACAACCAACGAGGATACTGGCATCCGGTAACCAACAATGACATCAGAGGATGCAACCAAGAAATATGACGAGAAATAAGGACGATAGCAATAATCAACGATAATACCGGTAAAACAATGATGAAACCAAACGACATCGAAACTGGATCCAACCGATCGGCAACGTAGCGATACTGATCGAAACCGGTAACAGTAAACGGGTAACCAATAACAAAGCTAGTAGACGACGAAAAAGAAACCCTCAATAACAAAACCGGTGCAACAATAAAATCGAAATTCGATTGACCGCAAAACCAAAACGATAAAGACTAATCAGATGTGCCAAAAAGAAGTAAAAATAAAAATTGAACTGGAATAAACCGGTAACAAAATATAAAATTAACTGAAAACAGTTATTGTTGTTATTGAGCGGAGCTCGGCGAAGCCGAGCGAAGCGTTTTTATTTTCTGTCTGGGAGTAAAAAGGTCGATGTCCGTCCGTTCGTTCGTTCGGTCCGACGGATCTCAAGAATCACTGAACCGATTTTAAAAAACTTTTTTTTCGTTTGAAAGCCTATCATGCCAGAGTGTGCACCTGGTAGTTGGGATTAAAAAATTTTGAGTGGTTAATTAGTAATTAGCAAATTAGTTAAGCTTATGCAGCTAAAATAGAGAATTTTGCAATATTTGTGTTATTTATTGAAACAGAATCGTTTCGATCAAACCATAATAGGTTTTTTGGGTCGAAGAATTGAAATATACGTAATATTTTTACCAATGATAAAGCCCTATGCCCTATGCAATGTAGTTATTTGAAGAACATAAAATTGATTACATTCGTAATGCCACAGCCCAAGGTCCGCTCACAAATGTAGTTCCACTACCGACTAGTATATAGTGTGTATATATGTGTGTCTAATCACCTATTAATTTCAGCGAAATTTTTAGTTGAGGGGGTTCCCAAATCCGAGGAACACCCCCTTGGCAAAAGAAAAAAGAAGGGATGATAAAACAGGGTTGGACATATATAAATTGAACAAATAAAAATCGGGAAGGATTGGGGGACGGTTAATGAATGAAAATATGTTGAAAAAGAAAAAGCGTCATTGGAAGACGCATAGTCGAAAGAGGGGGGTAAATGGTACGAAAGAAAGAAAACTTGTCAGGAACACAAAACTGGGAATAAAAACAAATATGGTTGTGGGATCAAGAGGCAAATTTAAGGGCTCCCGTGGTGTTCAGGGGTTCACCACTTAAAACGTCCCCCGCTAGGCTCTTGCGGACCCTTCCATATTTAGTTTTGGGAAGCATCATTTTAAGACGCACAACAAACAAGCGGAAATGTTCGGGGTTTACCAGGTTACCAAGAGGGTTTCCGGTCCAAACCCTCCCGAAACCCCAAAATTTCCTAAAAACCCCGGGATGGTCATCAAATTATCATATCCCTCCCTCCCTTTTTCGTCTGTGGGTTCTGTTTTTGTTTTGTTTTCGCGTTTTCCTTGTCTTCGTGCTAATTTGCATAATTAGCACTCGTTTTCTGTTTTAGTTCAGCCTTAAGCAAATAAGCTACGAGTTAGGTGGCGCACGCCTACGCGCTCTAGCAGCTTACAGTGTTGACTTGCTTCTATATTCACCAAATGTCTTGGAAAATATATCTGTTTTCGACAATATTAGATTTTATTATAACGAGTTTTCATGTTTGATTGCTTGTTGGATTTGGATGACTTAGCTAATACGCTATGCTTATTTCGAATTTTAAGTTAATGCTAACGAGATTCACGATCTTTACCTAATCTAGTTACGGTTTCAATGGTTTATTGATTTATGGATAATCGCGGATCTGTAAGCGAATACCTGGCGTGAACTCCTGGTTACGTGAAATAGCAAAGACCTTAGCGAACTCTAGTACCGAGGCTTGCAAAAATTCACGTTGAGCCACATGCATGCTACACAAATAGGTACTTACTAAGTTATTAATTTATCTTATTCCTATTAATTTTCCCAAGTAAAACCACAGAGCGCACGGGTGTAACTTAATCATAACAAATAGTAATTATAACACGCGCCTAGCTAGCAGTCCGGAAGCGGGAAAGTTAACATACGGAAACTATTAGCGTTATTCTAAGATCTTAGGATAAGGTAACCAAATAAACGTACGGGTCTAGCCGTCCGGTAGGCTTTGTACGAACCCACAAGGGAAATTAATAGTTATTAGGATCAATCAGTAAGCCGTCCGGATTCTGTTGGCTCTAAGGAAACTAATAGCGTAAATCTAAGGCAAAGGATAAGATATATACTTAAACAAACGTACGGGTCTAGCCGTCCGGAAGGCCACGTACGAACCTCACAATACGGAAACATAAGGAACTATTAGTGTAAATCTAAGGAAGAGGTTAAGGCAATCAGCCTTCCGGAAGGCTTCGTACAAACCTCACAAGAGGAATAACTTCAAGTAGCAGATAACTACATAGAATAATAGTGCGCTCAACCCTGAGCTTGAGAAAAACATAAAGCAAGGCTCACTCAACAAAAATCGAAGTGAAACGGACCGAAGTCTAAAAAAATCATAGCGGTGCTTTTACGAAACGAGTGGCTAAAACATTCACAAGTATCGAGGCATAGGTGGTTTAAGTAACGGTGTAAGAAGTGGCTAAAATTGAACCGGTGTATAATCAGTTACTGAAGTATTATACTAACTTTAAATAAACATTCTAACTTTGGCTTTCTTGGATTTATATCGGAACTATATCTCGAGCTAATCGATGTAGTCACGTAGCAACGCCACATAGATTAAGGTACGGAGGATAAAGTCGAACGCGCGCCGAGAAAAGATATAGTATTCCCACCGGCATACTACAGGCAACGCGTGCGAACAACCACATCTTCGGTGACGAATCCCGTCCCATTTCGTAATCCAATAGCCGTCATAAATAAAAGTACAGTCTACCCTACCCCCATCTAAAACAAACATAATAACATTTTTCACGATAATTACCTCTGTAAATTGGATCACTCATTCTAGATACTTATGTTCAATTTGTATCATAAAACCACGGCTTTGTGACAAAAAGATCGAATGAAATATTTGTTCAGTTTATCTCGTACCGACGGGGCTGGTCCTATTTTCATCCCAAGTCCGACCTGGCATTCTTCCCTGGTGAAACATGTGGTCCTATTCCATGCCATACAAAGCCCTGTATATCTTAAATTTCCAATATAAATAATATATACATGTTATATATACGCTATATACCTGTAGATAGTTACTCATTAAAATATATTATACATAAGATGAATACGATGTATAATAAGCTTAAAACTTCATCTTTGTATTTTTAGTTAAAAATTTATTTTAATTATTATATATTATATCTTAGTAATATTATTATTTTTAACGTTATTATTTTATTTTTACTTGAATTCTTGTACAGCTCCTCTCCGTTTAATATTTTTCTAAATTCTGTTTTGCTTTACTTTCTCCAATTTCTTTCAAATATCATTTTTCTCAAATCCCTTCAAATTTCAACTTTTAATCATTTTTTGTAAATACCCTAAAAATTATACTTCCCTTTAAAATTATTCTAAATCTTGTCATTTCATTTAAATTCTAACCCCTTTTCAATTATTCCCAAATTCCCAATTGCGCTTCATTTTCCCATTATATTTTGACCGGCGCGAAGTTAAATGTTTTTGTTTTCGTCAGAAAGGATAAAATTGGCACCGTCCGTCCGTCCCTCCATCGAACTCCTCAATAACTACTGGGCCGATTTGAAAAAATATGCCAAGTTTATATGCGGCATAACTTGTCGCATCAACTAATTAGTTAATCACCTGTCCTGTCATCACCTGTGTCTAGAAAACCGGCTTATAATTGGGCCAAGGCTCCATGGGCTCGTATATGTCTGTATTTAGAATCGATAGAATGGTCCCAGGTCTTTAATACTGAAGATGTTTCCGTCATATGGGCCAGTATGTGCGCAATTTTCCGCCACTGTATTGTCACTTTCATTCCGCTAAGGTCTGCGGCGCAGCTACGCAAACTAGTTTGGGCCGATGGCTTGTGCTGGCGTGCAATGCGTGAGAAGCATAATGCTCATAGACGTTTCAAAAGAACAAACTCTGCAGCGGCGTGGACGATATATCAAGAAAAGTCTTTCAACGCATCTTACCATATCAATGAGTCAATAATTGCATATGAAAAAAGGCTCGCTGACAATATCGGCCTTGATAGAAAGTCTTTCTATGATTACGCCATGCGCCGTAGCCGTATAAAGCCAACGATTGGGCCAATGCGACGGCGTGACAGTACTTTTTCAGCTTCTACGTCTGAAGATTGCGACTTGTTCAACAAATATTTTTGTTCTGTGTTTGACAACTGTGAATTCGCAACTGATGACTATGTTCAGAAAACTGATGTGAAGATCGACTCGAT